>CM076574.1:183749137-183934649 GCA_034641835.2 Pinus albicaulis
AAATTGGCCCAAATTATAAGGAGATTGAGGGGACCCACCAATGCAGTTTCCTCTGAGAGATCAAATTTTTCCTCTAGATAGATTTTGGGAAATTGATGTCCCAAGTGACCTAATGGGGTTAGACCTAGGGAAAAAATGGAAAATTGTGAAAAAAGGGGGGGAAATCATCACTCTTTTTGAGGTAATAGTGCATAATTAACTTGGGGACATGGAGTTAGGGGTGATAATGAACAAGAATTTGGTTTCTTGATCAAGGAGGCCCATAAAGTTAACTTCATCCAATGTTAGAGGAAAATGAAAAGTGACCTTCAAGTATTTATACTCCATACAAATGGTGCAATTTTATTGAGATAAAATTATCCCTAAGACATTTCATTCATCCAACAATGGCCCATACATTAAATAAGCTAAATAGACACATAATTCCACATTTCCATCATGCAGCAATTAGCCCTAGTTAGAGAGAAATTCAATAGTATGCAGCAACAAGAATAATATTGTTAAATTTTCACTCACAATGTTAGAGAGTACATCCAACCAGCTTCACATTTGCAAAAATAAAGCTCCAAGATAAAAATATCCCAAATCCATACATCAAAATGCATCCATCATCCAAAATAGTCCTCCAAGGAAAAATGTGAAGTTCTCTAAAGACAGAGAGATCCCAAGTCAAGTGATGATACAAATGAATCCAACTAACTCCTATTTATACATTGACTAGGAGTTGATCGAATTGGCTTACGGGCCTACATTATCCCCTAAACATAAAACAATATGCAAGTAAACCTAAAGTTTGGTGGAAATCCCACCAAAATATCTCATACATGGAATAATAAGCGTCATAAGAGGCCAACTAATGTCTTAGGGCCTTCTAGGAGGCACACTAGGGTCCATGAGTGCCATAATTATGCATGGGACCCATCAAAAGTGTTGGAAAGGGGGTGGCCCCTTGTTCTCCAAACATTAAACCTGTGGTGCTTTCATTAAACTTGTCGACTGAAAGGGTTATGTGTGGCTACCATCAGCAAATGGGTCAAGTGTTGTCTTGTTTAGGATAGATTGATTGTCAAAGGATTAACACCAAGACCTAGTTGTATTCCTTGTATTAGTGTGATTGTAAAGGGTCATGATCCATGGTACAAGAGCTCTAGCTTGTTATATTGTAGTTTGTAATATATATGAAGAAGGGCTTGCACAGAAACACTCCCAGACATGCCTTGGTACTCTAGAATACCTTGGAATTTCCTAACATATAATCTTGCTACTCCCTCCTTATCACACCTGAAACTCACTGACACTCCCTATCACACACTCTTATTCATTCATTTACATGAATTTTGAACTAGTTCTCCCTTTTGTTTCCATGGCACTCCCTAGCATGCATTGACACACCCTAGCATTTGGCACATCCTAGCATGTCACCCTGGCACTCTAGAATTCCTTGGCACTACCTTTCATACCTTTAAAACCCCTCCTTAGCACACCTAGAACTCGTTGATACTCCCTATCACATGCTCCTATTCATTCATTTCCATGCATTTGAGACTAGTTCTCCCTTGTTTTTCCTTGGCACTCCCAAACAATCTGCCCTGGCACCTGGCACATCTTGGCATGTTTCCCTGGCCTCTAGCATGCATTAACACTACCTAGCATACTTTGACGTCACTCCCTCCTTATCACACCCGAAACTCACTAACACTTCCTGTCACAAACTCGTATTCATTCATTTTTAAATATAGTTTTATCTGGTCTGTTATGATGAACTGTCGAGTGAAATATCCATGATAGTTTATGAATCACCCAAACATATATCCTTTATGCAAGTCATATGATGATATTTCTTCACACTTATTTATCTCTAGTTTCCCCAACACAGTGCAGGTCATCACCACCACCCTTGAAAAATTGAAAATGGTAGGCTCGTGGTCCTATCTAAGCTTGGAAGGAAAATTCAAAACTTAGTTACACAACATGATGAAATATTATTATAAAGGTTTCCCATGCATTCTAATCAACAATATCTAGTGGGATTGGAAAAAAAACACATTTTTTTCATGAGAAATATCCATGATAGTTTACGAATCACCCCAACATCTGTCCTTTATGCAAGTCATATGATGATATTTCTTCACGATTATTTATCTCTTGTCCCAACATGATGCAAGTCATCACCACCACCCCTGAAAATTTGAACATGATAGGTTAGTTGTGGTCCTATCTAAGCTTGGAAGAAAATTTCAAAACATAGTTAAACAACACCTGGAAGACTATTATAAAGGTTTCCCATGAATTTTAATCAACAATATCTGGTGGGATTAGAACAACAACACATTTTTTTCACGAGAAATATAAATCATAGTTTATGAATCACCCCAACATATATCCTTTATGCAAGTCATATGATGATATTTCTTCACACTTATTTATCTCTTGTGCCAACACAGTGCAAGTCATCACCACCACCCTTGAAAATTTGAACATGATAGGCTCGTGGTCCTATCTAAGCTTGGAAGACAATTTCAAAACTTAGTAACACAACATCATGGAAGATTATTATAAAGGTTTCCCATGCATTCTAACCAACAATATCTGGTGGGACTGGAGCAACAACACATTTTGTTGACGAGAAATATGTAGGGCACTATTAAAGTTACATCATGTTTAAATTCCTTTCACACGACTATATTGTTCTCCATTAGGGTTGATGCATCATCACAAGGGAGCATGACACCTTTTTGTGGGGGAGCGATTCAAGTTATAACATGATTCAAGTGACATACACCTCCGATGTAAATGAAATCATTATATGTTTGTGTCAAGTTGTTAAAGAGGTTATTTATAAACAATAAATTTAGAACTTGGACTTCATCTTTTCATGGCCTTGACTCTAATATGGATTTTTACTAGGAAAAATTCATGCAAATAAGAGGGGGTCTTATTTTTTAACCCTCATACACACAAGAGCACTAGATGTTTCCCTTCAGATCCCCCTTGGTGGTTTCAAAGTGGGTTTACATTAGTGTCTAGTTGAATCATGATATTCCTCTTCTCTATAACATATTCTAGCTTTGCAATATACACAACATTGATTTAGAGGATCACCACATATGTAGATGCTCCATTTATTATGGGATTCAAGGGATGTTCTCTTTTATTTTATCAAGATTTAGATGGTCGTTATCTACTTTCTTTCAATACATGTCTAACTATTTTTATGATGGAGGTCATTGGATTTAGATATTTATATAAGACATTATGTGGCCTTCCCCTTTTGAAATTTTCTTAGGGGATCACCTCATTCCATGTTTCCTTGCCTACTTAGGGCCAAAATTGACAAGCCAATATTCAAACTTCTTCAACTACCAAATTGGTGGGGCCTCATACCTCTTATTGAACCCCTTAATGGGACATTATTTCTCCAAAGAGACTGTTGAGGATTTCCCATTGCAAATCATAGGTAGGATGTCATAGGACCTGTTACCCCACTTTCTATATGATTTTTTAGAGGATAATTTTAAATTTTGATTGACATATCAACCTTTGTGATTCTTGTGACATTAATAACTTTCCGACTAAGATATATGAATGACTGTATAATTGGTTTTATGAAACCTTGACTTGGCCATCTAGGACACTAGGTGTAGGAAGATGTTGCTTTAGCTTGATATATATGAATGTATATATCTATAATATGTATTATTTTTATTGTGATCACTTAAAGACTCTATTCTAACTCTTAAATGTTTTGGCCATAAATTCTATTCTAAATTGTTCCATAGTGTTTTATAATTTTACTCATAAAAATGTGTCACCTTGATAATTTAAATATATAAATGGTGGTTTGTGTAATTACTACACATCATATCTTATACCCTTATTTCCCTTGATAAAATTTTATCCCACATAATTTCATAGCATATTCATTCATTTTAATCATGATGTCACACCCTATGACTCCCGCTAGTAGGAAATCTATTATTTGATCCATAAAACTAACTAGTAAACTACCATGTTTTCAATTTTATCATTGTTCTTTCATGTCGGGTTTTTTTTATCTTAATGATATCAGTTGCGCAGGTTCATTGAACAAGCTTCATTATACTCCTTTTCTACACAAGCTTAAACCAACTAGCACAAGCTCAACTCGACCCTGGCATCAAATGACAAGAAAAATAAATTACATGTATGATGAATCACTTGGAAAGCAGATTACATGGTCATGATATGGTGGCCCATTGTTGATGATGCACTCAAAATCACCCATCTGGATGATTTTTTGAATAGAGCTCACAATTTATTCTATGGGGGTTTCTCTATTCTTCCATGGAACTAGTTCCTCAATTGCTTTTACTTATGGCATGTCCTCAGACATTGCTTTTGTTACCTTAAAGTTCGACCATGTATGTACCCACTTTCTCTAAATCCTCTTGAATGAAAATGTAAATTGATTTTTTAGGGTATATGAAAATGCATTGATTTCTCTTTGCTACTCTTCGAAATGAATCTTAATGAATTTCGTATAAACTCAAGATTTGTATCTTTACTATTTATTGAGGCACCTCTACTTACAATGGCAGAATTTTTCCAAGGTGCTATGCACTTTTTCTCCAAGCAGTTCTTCAAGATTGTCAAATGTGTTGTAGTTTCTTTTGCTATATAATCCTTGTCGATTCTTCTTATACTAACATGATATCATGTGTATTTCACGATGGAAAGAAGACCATAGAAGTGCCATAGAGGAGTTGATATAACCAAGAATCTCTGTTGTGTAGACTTATATTTCAGATCTTTCAAACTTCCAAGTTCGTTCCCTTTGAGAGACCCAGGACTTCTATGACTGACATGACTCCAGCAGAACCTTTGCTCTAAACGAAGATTAATTCTATTAAAAAAAATTAAAACATCTCCACAACTTGAATCCAGAAGGTATCTTGCTTACGAATGTAACCCAAAAAAGTCTATACTTAGTGTAGCCACTGTAACTAAAAGAAACTTTAACAGGTTTACTAAGAAGTGTATGAGCTGATGTGGATTGAGAAAATCAAGGGTATCATACAGAGGCATATATTCTATATAGATGCATTTTTATTCTATTATCCAAAATAATGATGAGCCTTGATGATTCATTGTCCTATGACTCTTTTGCTAGCCTCCTTTTGTAAGGAAAATATTGTCAACATACAATCTATGGGCATAGATGTTCCACAACTTAGGTTGTGAGCAAGCCTTATCATCAGAACTTCCAAAAAATTTGACAGAATTCCATGACTGATTTGAAAAACAACGCATATCTCAATTCTTCTTTCAAGGCTAATTGAATGTATATATATTAATAATGGTCTGCCTGAAAATATGATGCAATGAAAATTGAAAACTATATTGAAGAGGGATAGGAGGACACACTTACTACAGAATATATGATTACTCAGAGTCATAATAAGAGTAAATATAGATCAGCTTACATGCCTAAGATGATGTTTATAATATCTTGAACCTATACCCTGATTGCCATAACTTTTATATATATAAATATGATGCAGCCATACTTTTCACATGCTGAGAACTTGAGATTGCAAATGGAGAACCATACAATATGTTCACATAGACTGTGGGGCTGTTTCAATTGAGAGTAAACTAAATTATGTATAGTAGGAAATAAGATATAAGATATTGATAAATGACTTATTCAGAGGAGCCAAACTAACTGAGTGATACCATATATGATACTGCACCAGGATAGAGATTTCCCTGTCATAGTGATAATTCTTAGAGGATGAGATCCATTCAAGGATCACAAATAAACACAGCCTGTTGATGATTTGATTTTTTTGAACAATTACTTTAACCCTTCAAGCAGGGAACCATAGCAGCAAGACCTTATCACAGAGGATTTCTATCTTCAAAACGAAGTATTCTTAAAGGCACACTAAAAGAGTCAAACTAAAGAGAATACTGAACTGCTGATACAAACAGTGATTATAGTTATCATGCCCAGAAGAGCTAGGATTTGGTATCTATGTGTTATGCATAGGACTATGATTTTATGGTCGAGAAAATCTGCTTCAAATATAATGAAGATACAATCTCAAGATTGACTGAATGGGACTGATAAATAATCCTTGGAAAATATATTACTGGAACATACCTTGATGACTTTCAACTTTTGCTCATGATATATGAGTTTCTCTTGGATTAGAGCCCATGTTCACTAATTATGGCTAGTAGAAGGCCTTAAGAAAATACCATAAATTTTAAATTCTCGATCCCTAACATAGAGGGATAGAGGTACCAATGAAATTATTTAGATGATTCTGAGTGATTGTAGTCTCTTTGAGCTTGGGTTTTTCCTCTCCTGTGCTCTGATTCCATATTAATTTTGGAAACATGTTCTTTTCTTAGGATAGTTACTTCATTCAATCATGAGCCAAATAATCCATTATCAATTACATTAAAAATATATGACAGTAACTAATGAAATAAAATAAATGAGAAATTTTGAAGACAAGCCAAGACAGAAGAATAAGAGAATATGGCACAAGTGAGGGAAAAACCCCAATATGGGGAAAACCCTTAAACAAATCTTCTTATTATTCAAATAAAATTTACAACAGAGAGAGAGAGAGAGAGAGCCAATAGGAACATTATTGACTTGCCAAGGTGAGGATTAGTATCACTATCCAAATGCCAAATACATGATCCAGAATTTTTCCTTTAAACATTAGCAATCATATTTTGTCCAGATTAGTGGTCAAATGTAGTCAAAGATTTTCCATAGTGCTGACCTGCTTTAGATATGAACTGAGTTCTAGTTAGGGTTTTTTTTCCTACGGCAACAAACCCTTTTCACTCCTCTAAACATTATTACAAGGTTCTGGCTTCCCCTTTTAATTCAATGTCCATAATCTAAGGCTGGTTATAAATTTCCTCTAAAGGATTGTTGAGTTTGTGTTTACCTTTATCCTATCGCCTCCATACTTCCACAATCATGATCAAAGAAACCCCATCACCTAGACTTACGAGAAACCAAGCTAGATTGAGTTGAAGCAGTCACTCCAGGTGTTTCAAACTAAAACACTTGTAGAGGATAAGCTACTTGAAGACCAAACCAAGTGGAATGACTTGGACCTTGAACTTCCTTGTCCTTAAAATATCCCTCCCCATCAATTTAGCCTTAAATAAGAAATTATTTCCATTATCCAAAGCATCCAATTCATTGCCAACATGACTTAATCTCCTCTGTAACAACATGTATTTTCCAACTCTCCAGCAATCGTCAACATTCAGCTCACTTCCTTGGGCTCAGATTATTGAGCCCCTTGCATACCATTAAAAACATAGGGAAGTGATTAGGGAACTAGGGATAAGCTTAGAACACCATCCACTTTAAGGTTTCCTTTTTCTAGATGTACCCCCTCGTTCGCAAGGAGGTCCACTTTGTTGTTTTTTGTTCCTATGGACATGAATAAATGATTTGGAGTGAAATATTCCTAGCATATGATAGATCCTTTTTATAATTTCTTGGATTTTGATGTCAAAACAATTAGAGAAATTAATGAGGTGCACAAAAGAATGGTTGGGTCACCAATGATAATGAGATCTTGAATGTTTCTCTTCACGGTTGGAGAGACACCTTGCAGAAGAAGGCTTCTACTTAGTTGTTTGTGGTGATTCCTAGACCTCATGACTTGGTAAGCAGATTCTACACTTAGAAATTTAACCTAAAATTTAGATAGTTAAAACTAAAAACATCAATCAAAATAACAACAATAGAGTATGTTAAGCTACAGACACATGTTGCTAATAATATGAACAACAACAAAATTTCCAACTTCCAACTACACAGGTAAAACACTAAAAGGAAGATAACCTATTTACATGCTTTTCCTCACACAAATCTTTAATGCGACTACACTCCTTATGGCTTATTGAGTTTGGATCTTCGCTGAAAATTTCATCTTCATTCAATTTTTTGTTATTCTAATCTTGTTCTTATGTTTGACATTGCGTGAAAGAACTTTGTATTGCTATTACCAACATTGACCCAATATATCTGTTATCACCCAAAAAAATTCAAAACATCATTTTGACAAGGTTACAAAATTTCATGGATCAAAATAGGGTTTTAGGAGTCAATTTAGGTTTGATCAAGGGAAGGTTTTAGATTTTATATAGTTTAAAGCTCAACGTAAGGTTCAAATAAAGCCTTCTTTAAAGTTCTTTCATGTCAAGCATTCATCATTTTCCATTTGTATTTCATTTCCCAATTTTTTTGTGCCAAAACTGCCTAATAAGCCAAGAATCCATAGTTTCATAGCGCATCCAATGTAAAAAAGGCAAAAAACGCTACGAAACTGCTGAAAGTTATGAAGCAAAAACTTTGTTTTCTAATTTGGAGAAATCAACTTCAAAGGAAGTTGCTGAGAAAAAAAAAAGGTATTTTACGAAACCGAGAGAGGTTATTTTTAGAACCATATAACATAACAATAACCTCTCTCAATTTTCTCACAAGTTTTATCAGATAGAAGATACGAGGCTTTCTTTGAAGCCCTATTTTCAGAAAACATAGTTTTCATGTTTTACACATGTTTTTCAAAGGCCATTTCTGGACAACAGGAGATGTTTTTCAAAAAAAACAAGAGAGTTTTTTATTTAAAGACATAATGGCATACAAAAAAATCCTTCAGTTTCTCAATCTACATAATGGATTAGGAGATATAGGCTCTCTCCCAAGACGTATTGTTCAGGAAAAAAAACAGGAGAAATCTGCAAATAAAGAAGAAATGCCTCAAGGAGCCTAAAATGAAGTTAGTATATGATTTTTATGGCTTTGAGATGATGTAGACAAGTTATATTTTGAGTTTTTGTGCAACCACACTTTTTATTTGTTAAATTTATTAAAAAACAGCATACTCAGTAGTTTCGTAGCACATTCATTGTAAAAAGGCAGAAAAATGCTACGAAACTGCTGTAGCTGCCTTTTATGCTTCCTTTCATTAGTATGTAAGGAATTTAAGGGTGATTCAAGGGATGAAAATGCTATGAAAATGTGTGGAGGGGTAATTGAAACAATGCTGGAGGAAGGAGTCAATTTTTTGAAGAATACAGGTTTAAAATGGCAGTGCTACAAAAGGTGCTATGAAACTGCAGTGTTTTCATAGTGCAATATATTACAGACTTTTGAACAAGTTTTTGTAGTGATTTGGATAGCTGGAGGCTAGGGAAGAGTGATGGGACATGTTAAATTAATCTTCAATAGCCAAGAACCATGAAATGAAGATTAAATGATGGTCATAATGTTCAAGGAAGGAAAATAATCTTATGCCTAAAAAACATGGTATGGTTTCATGCTTTTGTGGAGGACAACAAAGTGGTCAATGAAGAATTGGATATCATGAAAGAAATTCAAAAATGTCATGATATAAATGTCAATGATGTAATTTCAAGTAGATAAGGTTGTTAAAGATAACAATAAGGAGTTTGAGTCCTCTTTGAAATAGGACTGTCAAGTAGGATAGGTGTTTTTTTGTAATAAATTTAATGTATTATGGTTATGCAAGGTGTCAGTAGTTAGAAATTCAATGTATCTAGCATAAAGGGAGATTATCTGATGTTGTAAGAGGTCTATTAAAGGCCAAGAGGTCGAATTTGTAAAGGTTTGGAGACATTTTGGCAAAATTGCAGCTTATTGTAAAATCACTGTTTCAGCAATACAAAGATGGATTACTTGGCCAACTTGAGATTTTGAAGGAGTTTTTGGTGCTTAATTGTTCTATATTTACCTTTTATGTATATCTATTACAATGGTTTTCATTTATATTACTCAGAATTCATCCTTGTGATGCTCTGACTTCCTTTATAAGTGAATTTACTGTGTATTTCCATGTCTCATGTATGTGTGTCCTACTACTAAAAACTCTGACCTGCCTCAAATTCCATGTCGAGTAAACTCAATGGATCACTAAAATTTTGACTCCATAAGCTCAATGGTTACATATTGATATTATTTTCAACCTATAGGTTGGAAAATGTGATCTCAGCAAACTATTTTATTGTAAAGCCTTTGGAGCATTCTGATAAATACAGTAACAATACCACTTTCCTTCACCTGAGATTCTTAGTGTATTTCAATGAGTTTATGTATTGTCTTTTGATATGTTTTTTTTCCATAGTTTAAGTGCTTATTACTCTGAATTCATGATTGTTCATGGTCTGACTTCCTTTAAGTATTAAGCTATGGTGAAATCTCTTTCACCATTTTTACTTTCAATACCTTGATGTCTCATTACTCAGAATTCATGTGCTACATGCTCTGAATTTATTTGAACCTCAAGTTATTTGGATTTTCCTGAATGTGTTATCCTTTCATTGAAGTATATACAAGCCTCAACTTCCACAAGGAGAGCCATTTTCATCCTTATCCCTGTCACTGACTCCATAGCCCAATGGTAGCAAGCTTTCATCTTTTCAACCTATAAACATACAAATCCAAGACATAATTCATAGAGTTAGCCATCTATCTTTGTCATTAATCAATATCATTAACCCTTGAGAGAGCCCTCTCAGGCCGAGGGGGCTAAGCCTTAGTCACAAGATTGGTTTGAAACAGTTGTACTAAATTTTTCTGATCAACATCCAATCAGGTAGGATTTTGGTGATAACATTTTGACGTCGTTGCTGGGGACTGAAGGTGTAAATTTTCCCTGGGAAGAATGACAAAGTTTCAGTTCTAAGGTCTGAGTGCAGCATACACTTAGGCACATATTGGTTGTATTTCTGCTTTGACGACTCCACACATCAAATAATCAATTGGAAGGTGACTCCACTGCTTGAATATCAATAGCTTGATGAAGTTTCAAAATGAGTTCCATTGCAAGAATAAATGTCAAGTATGCCCCTATTAATTGGTATTGTATCCATGGTTTTCCAAATCCTATGCCAAAGGTTTAATGGTTAACTAATCTTCCTATATTCAAAGATGAAAAAAATACAATGTTTCTCTTCATTTGGTTATATTTCATATGCATGTACACAATCTTAAGGTTTATTTCCCTGAGGATTGTCTCATGAAGATGTTTATGGCCAATTTAGAAGGAAAACTACGGTCTTGGTATGAAAGCTTGCCAAATGGTTCATTATATTCTCTTGTTTATTTCCATGTTGCATTTTATGAGATGTATGAAGAGTGTCATACCTCCTTATTGCTGGTAAAATATTGTTGTAAACACTGTGTGAGTTTTATTGAATATATGGAGAATGTTATGAAGATGATGAGTTCATGGATGAGGAAATTTTAGAGGCCCTTCATGAAAATCCCTTTCATCACCAAGAAGAAAGGATATCCTCTCTTTTGGATGAAAATGAAACCCAACAGGAGCTTATTTATGAAAATCATGTTACATCCTCTGAGTTTGATGAAAATTTGAAGCAGACTTGTCAATCTCTTGAACGTTAGGAGTATGTGAATCATTTCAAACAACAAGAGGAAATGTTGGAAGATGATTGCTACAATCCTCAGGTATAGGAAAAATTTGATTATTCATGACATTTATTGCATCAGCCTACATCAAATGATGATCACACTAATGAAGAAATAGGTGAATTTTTTTCTTTATCCTTGTCTTCTAATCTGAAATCATCTAAGTGCAAGTCAGAAGTTAAGATTCAATTTGTGGATGAAGTTGCTAAGAACCATGAAAAATAAATTGAAGTTTTAGAAGATAAAATTCAATCTCATAATATTCATGATCAATATCAGTCTTTTCAAATGATTTTTATGCCATTAAACAAAGAAAGGGTGTTGTCACCTTTCTCCTTTGAGTTTGAGGAAGAATAGAATGTTTTTGAAAATCAGTTTGAAAATCAGTTTGAGAGCACACAACTGAAGTCTTATGTGGTTGATCAAAACATGGAAGAGTTGTCGAAAGCTATAGAATGTCATGAGAAGCATCAAACAAATCATGTCTTCTTTTATCCTATAGCTGACTACATGGAAAGGTTCTACAGTCCAGATTTCCAGTTATATTTTCATTATGAAGATCAGATGCATCTTATGTTGCCTTGGTCATTCCAGAATCTTGTTTGTTTTTGGTTCAAGTGAAATCAATAAATTCAAGTATCAGATCAGATCAATGACTAGCTTCATTGGAAGTTTCATGTTGCTTGAGTTAAAAATGGAGATTACAGCTGATAGGGTAGGTAGGCGTGTGTGAATAGGCTCAAAGTTGACTGAGAATCCTTTCAGTAGGTACATATTTGTTTCTTCTGTAGTGATCATCAAGCTTGAGCCCGAGGTGAAGGCCATAAGAGTTTGAAGAAGATTTGGAAAAATTTCAAAGTTTTTATTTCCAAGAATATGGATGGCAGTGGAACTACAGGTTCTTTGGTGTACCACAGGGGCACACCATCCCAAGTGGAGCCACTGTTATCACCCAAAAAATTTCAAAACATCATTTTGACAAGGTTAAAAAATTTCATGGATCAAAATAGGGTTTTAGGAGTCAATTCAGGTTTGATCAAGGGAAGGTTTTAGATTTTTTATAGTTTAAAGCTCATCCTAAGGTTCAAATAAATCCCTATTTAAAGTTCTTTCATGTCAAACATTCATCATTTTCCATTTTTATTTCATTTCCAAAAATTTTTGTGGAAAAATTGCCTAATAAGCCAAGAATCCCTATTTTCGTAGTGCATCCAGTGTAAAAAAGGCAGAAAGCGCTACGAAACTGCTGAAATTTATGAAGCAAAAACTCCGTTTTATGGTTTGGAGCAGTCATCTTCAAAGGAGGTTTCTGAGAAAAAAAAAATTATTTTAAGAACCTCATAGAGGTTTTTCTCAAAAAAATATAAAATAAAATAACCTCTTTCACTTTTCTCATAGGTGTTATCAGTTGGGGGATACAAGGCTTTCTTTGAAACCCTATTTTCCGAAAATAGAGTTTTCCTGTTTTAAACATGTTTTTCAAAGGCAGTTTCTGGACAACAGGAGATGTGTTTTAAAAAACCAAGATATTTTTTTATTCAAGATGGAATATCCTACAAAAAACTCTTTCAGTTTCTCAAAATACGTCATGGATTAGGAGATATAGGCTCTATCCCAAGACCTATTTTCAGGAAAAAACAAACAGGAGAAATATGCAAATAAAGAAGAAATGCCTCAAGGAGCCTAAAATGAAGTTAGTATATTATTTTTATGGCTTGTAGATGATGTGGAAAAGTTATATTGTGATTTTTTGAGCGACCACACTTTTTATTTGGTAAATTTATTAAAAAATGCATACTCAGCAGTTTCGTAGCGCATTCAGTATAAAAAGGTAAAAAAGCGCTATGAAACTGTTGTAGCTGCCTTTTCTGTTTCCTTTGATCAGTATGTAAGGAATTTAAAGGTGGGTAAAGAGCTTAAAATGATATGAAAAAGTGTGGAGGGGTAATTGAAACAATGTAGGAGGAAGGATTCAAAGTTTTTAAGAATAAAGGTTTGAAATGGCAGCGCTACAAAAGGCGCTACGAAACTGCTGTGTTTTCGTAGAACAATATATTACAGCCTTTTGAACAAGTTTTTGTAGTGGTTTGGATAGTAGGAGGCTAGGGAAGAGTGACGGGACATGTTAAAATAATATTCAATAGACAAGGACCACAAAATGAAGATTAAATTATGGTCAGAATGTTCAACGAAGGAAAATAATCTTATGCCTAAAAAACAGGGTATGGTTTCCTGCTTTTGTAGAGGACAGCAAAGTGGTCCATGAAGAACTAAATATCATGATCCAAATTCGACCATGTCATGATATACTTGTCAATGATGTAATTTCAAGTAGATAATTTTGTTAGGATAAGGTTTTTAAAGATAGTAATAAGGAGTTTGAGTCCTTTTTGAAATAGGACTGTCAAGTAGGATAGGTTTTTTTTTATATAATAAATTACATGTCTTATGGTTATGAAAGGTGTCAGTAGTTATAAATTTGATGTATCTAGCCTAAAGGGAGATTATCTGATGTTGTAAGAGGTCTATTAAAGGCCAAGAGGTCGAATTTGTAAAGGGTTGGAGACTTTTTGGCAAAATTGCAGCTTATTGTAAAATCACTGTTTCAGCAATACAGAGATGGATTACTTGGCCAACTTGAGATTATGAAGGAGTTTTTGGTGCTTAATTGTTCTATATTTACCTTTTATGTATCTCTATTGCAGTGGTTTTCATTTATATTACTCAGAATTCATCCTTGTGATGCTCTGACTTCATTTATAAGTGAATTGACTGTGTATTTCCATGGCTCATGTATGTGTGTCCTACTACTAAGACCTTTGACCTGCCTCAACTTACATGTCGAGTAAACTCACTAGATCACTGAAATTTTGAATCCATAAGCTCAATGGCTACGTATTGATATTATTTTCAACCAACAAGTTGGAAAATGTGATCTCAGCAGACTATTTGTATTGTAAAGCCTTTGGAGCATTCTAATATATACAGTAACAATACCACTTTCCTTCACCTGAGATTCTTAGTGTATTTCAATGAGTTTATGTCCTATATTTTGAAATTTTTTTCTTCCATATTTTAAGTGCTTCTTACTCAAAATTCATGAATTTTCATGTGTTGGCGGAAAGTCAGGTCTCGCGGGCAAGACCCAGGTTCAAAGGGTTGTGGCCAACAAGGGGTCCGGAGTAGTCTAGGAACACGCCGGCATTTTCACCCTGCTCTGGGAGAGCAGTGCGTCTCACCCGAGGCGTGCCACGACCACATGCATAAGGGGATGAGATCACTGATAAGGACTAAACCCGCAACCAAAGAAAGAAAGTGCATCCATTACATATACCAAATTATACATGCATGATCTCTAATTAAGTATTCAGACAGTCGCAACTTAAAATTTTAAAGCGGTGCAAACACATCAGAACGCATGAACAACGTATTGAGACAGCAATCCTTCCTTATATTATGCTTCTGGCCGAATACATGATTACATAGCTTTCTTCTCTGATAACTCACAAGTTGGATACAGATGGGTTTTAGAACAGAAGGGAAGAACATAGGAAGTAGGAATCCATAGAAAGAACAGGTCTGATCCTTCTGCGGCTGCTCTGTGCATCCATTTAACCCTCAACAATAACAATAACCTCCAACTCTCTTTCTTTAGCCGGGTGATCGCCCTTTTATTCACCCGCTCGTCGTGACTGGCGGCTTCTCTGTGTCTTCACTCTGGCTTTTCCCGACTTCTCTTCTGATGTCTGCATGTTCCTCTTTCTGTTTTCTGCTGTATTTCTTTCATCTGTACTTATCTCTGTTCAATCTCCAGTTATCAATTGCTTCCGCGCCACCTTGGTAGCTCCGCAACTCCTGGTCGCTGCGGCGCGGTCGCATTAGCTATGTGTATTTCTTCCGCAACTCAAAAAGAGTCCAAGTTCAAAATGTCTTGGCCGAAAATTCAAAACTTAAACAAAACAAGGGCCCCAACAGGCCCCGACCACAATTCTTTGACTCGTCCACGAGTCAATCACAAATGACAGTTTCTATTTCCATTCCGCTGCTGGCTTCCGTGCCCTGCTCTGCTGTTCCTTCTTCCGCCACCCTTTCCTGCTGTACTCTGCCACCTGCTGGTTCAAACAAGGGCCCCAACTCCGGGACCCGGCGGAGTGCTGAATCTCTAAGCTCTGTGAAGGTCGCCACTGCTTGCTGCCATTCCTGCATCAGCAAGTCGGCTTCTTGAGAGATTCGGTTGGCGGCGGCTTCGTCTATGGGCGTCGGGGCAACCCCGAACAGAGTGGCGAGCTGGGACTTGGCCTCGGCATCCAGCTGGTGCATAACGTCAGCATGGGTGCGAATGCCCGGATGAATCTCCCGGAGGACGTGCTTGGCCGCTGCTGATTCGGCCTCAGTCATCTGCATGTGAAGTTCCAGCTCGTCCGACTGCGCGTAGAGCTGATCCAACCTTGCAGGGTCCCTGGTCGCCCGAATTTCGTTGGAGATTTGTTGCAGCTGGGCAGCAATGGGCTGTGTCTTGACCGTTAGCGCGAGCGAGCATTCCTGTAGACTTCTCAGAAGGGTAGAAGCTGCGGCTGTAGTGGAATGCAGAGTGGCTTGTATACTGACTGCCTGCGTCTGTTTGGCAGTCACCTGTCCTGAATGGTCCCTGGGTGGATCTGGAAGGGTCGGCCGTGCGGCTAACGCCGCTTGTAACTCCTGGTTCTCCCTGCAAACAGTAGTGAAAACTTGCCTGAGCTGGTGAGCCTGTACAGCTATACTGTTCTCCTCGATGCGAGCAGGGATTGGGGCATGCTGAGCCCGTGCCTCCGGCCATACGCTGGAGAGCGCCTGATTAACAATGTTGGCCTGCTCCTGGAGGTAGGTCTTCTCCTGCTGCAACTGATTGCGCTGTTCAGTAAGCGCCGTGATCTGATTCCGCTGCTCGGTGCACCGCTGCTGTAGCTCAGTGTGAATCTGCTCGGCCTTGATGGCCGCCCGCTGGATGAGCAGATACAGCTGTGCTGGACTCAATTGTTCTGCATTTGGTCTGCTGGGTGCCCCCTGCTCGGGCGTCTGTTCCTGCGAAGATTGGCCCATGGCTGCTGCTCGGCCTGAAATCTCTGGAGGATGGACCGGCGTCTGCTGTTGCACTGAAGTGGCCATATCAGGCTCTGGCCGGTCCCGCTGCGTGGTTTGCTCTGTGGAAGGGGCGGCTGAATCAACCCCAACTGTGGCTGTCTGGACAGATATAGTGGCAAGGGAATCCCGGGATGTGGCCACGGGGTCAACAGGTGGTACCACGGCTGCAGTACTGGAGGTGACCTCTGCCCCGTGGTCACCGCCGAAAAGTTCCCGGATCAAAGAATCAGACACAGTGGCTGATGAATTGGACAGATTGGGGGAGGTGGCATGTGGTCGGCTGGTGGAGGGGGCGGTAGATGGAGTGAACGAGGTGTGAGGGAAACGAAGGTTTAGGAAATCTGCCAGATCAATCAGCGGTTCCTCCGGAATCAAGGTTGCTGTAGGCGGCGTGGCTGGTGGATCATCCAGCGTAAGATCCACCACGGGATCTGTGGCCGTAGTAAGGGCCCTCTTGGATGGAGGTGGGTCGGTGGAATCGGGTTCGGGGCCCGGTTCACCCATTGTCGTGATGAGGGGGGTGGCAGAAGTGAACAGGGTAATGGGAATGGGGGAAGTGAGGGGGGCGGTGTTGGAGAGACCAAGGGACCGATTAATACGAAATTCATTAAAAGAAGGAAATATAGGGGCGCCACTAGAAAAAACCTGAGTTACCACGTTGAGTCTCCGGGCCTGGTCGTTGAAATGCTCGACGATGGGGACCAGCGATTCGGGCAGGGTCGCTGCGGTCCCCGTTGCATCTGTGGTCGTCTCCATCGCAACTTGGGAAGATCCCCCGGCACTGGTCGCGGCAGGCTGCTGTGCAGCCCGCATCCCATCAAAATTGTAGCGGAGGACTCCATCGCTAACGTGCTGGACAACCCCCGGCCATGTAGAAACCTCTCTGTGGAAGACATTATCATTCAACTGGAAACGCAAGGGTGCCATATGAAACGTGTGGTGCGGTACACAAGTCGGCCGGATGAAAGTGTGGTTATGGCTGACGCCAAACCACACCTGTTCACTGTATTCATCCAACAGGTTCCGGGGTACCCGCTGCTGGGAAGCGACCACATCGGTCATCATCCCATACCATTCTCGGAACGCTGCTACGTTCACCTCCTTGCTGCTGGGGTCCCTGGACAACTGCCAGGGGGAATATCTCATTGCGAGCGGCTGGCTCGCGGTGATCTCCGCCAGTGGCCAGATCGGGGGTAGATGCCATTTCCACATGGTGAACGCTAAGAGCAAGTACCCATAGATGAAACTGGTAGTCCGCTTGTAATTGTCTTCGCAAGCCGCGAAGAGTTCCTTCAACACAAACGCGCTCCAATTCAACTTGGCTCCCTGGACGCAGTGCTCTGCAATGGAAATT
Source organism: Pinus albicaulis (assembly GCA_034641835.2). Classification (NCBI taxonomy): domain Eukaryota; kingdom Viridiplantae; phylum Streptophyta; class Pinopsida; order Pinales; family Pinaceae; genus Pinus; species Pinus albicaulis. The sequence goes on from CM076574.1 coordinate 183,767,089, forward strand.
GTGTCCAAAGTGCACTCTCCCTTTGTGTAATGGCGCATGGTCTTGCTAGAAATCAGGTAGCAAGCGAACCTGATTTGTGATACATTTATCAAATCTATCTTGGCACCTTTGCCACCCCGGCGAGTGCCATATTTGGTGTAGAGGTCCGCCTCAGCCGACTTCCGGGCACGCTTGGAGGATGTCTGGCCCGCAGAGGAGACATCTGAACCAGTTTGCGATAGCCCTGTAAGCTGATGGATGTCTGCTGCATGTATCGGAATTTCTTCGTTCAACCACAGGGACCCGTTCTGCACCTGACTGAGGAGGAACCGGGTACATTGCAGAACTGGTCCGGTGGTGCCGAAGACGGGAAGACTCCTCAAATTCATCAAAGTCGACTGCTGTAGGCCCCGGAATTCTTCCCGCATTCGACTGTTAGAGCTGCTCCCGGGCGTGTACTGGTGTTCCATGAATACCTGCCAATGGAGGTGAGGAAACTCGGCTGGGTCGGACAAGTTAGCGTCCATGCAGGGTGTGTTGTCGTACTTGCCGACCAGTGACTCTACCCGGTGAATTCTGCTATCTAATGCTGGTTCAGGAACTGAGAGAACAACTCTCGGCATCTTGGCGCGTCTCTGATAGACTTGGACGATTTGTCTGTAACTTCCTTCGGGGTGCCGCGTGCTCTGATACTGCGAATGCTCCGGAGGTGCTGCAACTTCCAAATTGAACTGGTCTGACATCCTCTTGCTGATAGCCTTCATGCAAATTGGGCCATTTGCTGGCACGCGCGGAGTTGATGAGACTCCATAACGGCAATTAATTCTTGCTATCTTTCTTGCCTGCGATAATCGTGCGATCAATCGCAGGCCTGTGTGTAATCTGACAGTTGCTGACGGCGTCATGGGGAGATGGGCGGACTCGACGGCGGAGGGAACTGCGGTTGATGGCGAATGATTACGGTATGATTACTGTCCATTAAGGGAATTCATGACCAAATCTGAGCTTATCCTACGGACTGACAAAAGTACTGACGGACATGACCTGGACTGACACTGGCACGGGGACGGATCCTACGCGATCGACAGGTAGGATGGACGTGGTGACACGCTGGACTGGCCTGCCCCGACCACAGTCGGTTGCGGTGTGGTACCCGCAACTGACTCATTTATTTGACTGATTACCTATGAATGGAAAAACTACCTACGCTCATCCCGGTTGCGGGAGAGTTATTCAACTACGCTACTCTACGGGTGCTCTCGGTTGCGAGAGTTATTGATGGAAAGTGAGAAGTACTTACTCCTGGTAGGGCTTCAGGCATGCGCCATTCACCCATCTTGGAAGAACTGTGCCGTCCAATTGTGCCAATCGAACGGCTCCTGAGTCGCGGATCTCGATGACAAAGTACGGTCCCAGCCAATGCATCTGGAGCTTGCCTGGAAACTTCTGGAACCGGCTGTCGTATAAGAGAACTTTGCCACCAACTTGGAAGGCTTTGGTTTTGATGTGGCGGTCATGCCATGCTTTCTGTCTGGCCTTCTGAACCTTTTGGTGGAATTCCGCAAGAAATCGAGCCTCATCCAGCTCCTGCAGCTCCTGGAGTCGTTCCTTCAGTGACGCCTCTTCTGAGAAGTGAAGGGACGTTGCGATCAAAAGGCTGGGTACGGTGAACTCGGCGGGAATCACAGCTTCCCGGCCATACACCAGCTGAAATGGCGTCTGGTTGGTCAAACGTTTTACCGTGGTCCGGTAAGCCCATAATGTCGCTGGTAGCCGCTCATCCCAATCATCCCGCTGAGCGTTGCAAATTTTTGTCAAGCCCTTTTCAAGAATCTTATTGAAGGCTTCCACCGTACCATTGGCCTGTGGGTGGTATGGGCTGCTTTTATGATGCTGAATCATAAATGTGTCCAGTAGCGACTTGACCGTGGCATTAATGAAATGCGTACCCTGATCGCTGGTTAAGCTCCTTGGGCAGCCAAAACGGCTGATAATGTGTTCAAAGATGAACCGAGCAGCGGTCTCTGCCGAGCAGTCGCGGACCGCTGCTGCCTCAGCCCACCGTGTGAGATAGTCCGTCGCGGTAATGATGTACCGGGCTTTGGAATGGCGAGCGATTGGTGCGATAGGGCCTACGAAATCAACAGCCCACTTTTCAAATGGCCGCAACACATGCACTGGGTGTAGCGGGAGCTCGTCCCTGTGCGAAGGCCGTCCCGTCCTTTGACAAATATCGCAACATTTCACATAGGCCTTACAGTCTGCATGCACCGTCGGCCACCATAGGCCAGCTTGAAGCACCTTCCTTGCGGTGGGTTTAACACCCACGTGTTCTCCCGCAACACCGCTGTGACATTCCCACATCACTGCTTCCCGCTCGTGGTCAAGAACACACCTGCGCAACACCTCATCCAGACCCAGTTTGTACAGCTGCCCTGCGATCAATTGATAATCGGCCGCCCGGAAAACCAAGTGGCATTTCTGAAGAGTGGTGTAATCCTCAGGGCACTGTCCCGTGGTCAGATACATGGCAATGTCAGCCAGGTAGTCTGGTACTGCTTCAACTCGGAACAAATCAGCATCCGGAAGCTGATCGTCCAACGGACCTTCATTCTCTCCCGTTTCCAACCTGGATAAGTGATCAGGACCAACGTTCAACCGGCCAGGCTTGAAAATCACCTCAAACGTGAACTCCTGAAACAGTAGGAGCCATCGACAGATTCTTCCTTCCAACACCGGCTTATTGACCAGATATTTCAATGCCGAATGGTCCGTAAAAAATGTAAATTTGCCGCCCAGAAGGTAGTGGCGGAACTTCTGGAGAGAGTACACCATTGCCAACGCCTCCCGCTCGGTCGTGGTGTAATTCTTCTCCGCATTGGATAACCGTCGGCTGGCGAAGTATACCGGGTGGTCAACTGTCGTTTCCCCGGGTTGCGCCAATACCGCGCCAAGTGCAATTCCGGACGCATCAATGTGCACATGGAACTGCTTATCCCAGTTCGGATGGACTAGTATGGGTGCCGTCGCCAATTTCTCCTTCAATGTGTCGAGTGCCTTCCTGCACTCCGCCGTCCACTCAAATGCTTCTGATTTTCGCAACAGTTTCTCCAAAGGGGCAGTGATTTTGGCATAATTGCGGATAAACCGCCTGTAGTATCCTGTGTGCCCGAGCAGTGCCCGCAACTGCTTCACGTTCTCGGGGGCCTCCATGTGGACAATAACCGCGACCTTGGCGGGATCAACGCAGACCCTTGCTTACACACCACGTGACCCAAGAGTGTGCCGAATGGTACTGCAAAAATACATTTCTTCAAGTTCAAGGAAATCTGCAGCTGGCGACACCGGTCGAACATAACACGCAACAGGGAGGCGTGTTTCTTCAGCAGGCTGTAAATAGTCCAGTCGTCCATATAGACTTCCAGGAACTTATGAATGTACTCCCGGAAGGCAGCAATGACAATCCGGGAAAACACCGCCGGTGCGTTCTTCAGACCAAACGGCATAACGTGGTATGCGAATGATCCCCACTCAGTTGTGAATTTTGTCTTCGCCTTGTCTTCCTCGGCGATGCGCACCTGATGGTAGCCCGAAAACCCATCAGTGAAGGAATAAGCTTCGTTTCCCGCGACATGATCTAGAACTTCGTCGCTGAAGGGAGTGGGAAACGGATCGTGAATACAAGCATTATTCAAACTCCGATAATCTACGCAGACACGGATTTCCGCTTTGTCCTTCTTGTTCTGGATAACAATGGGACTCACCCACTCAGCTTCTTCTACTGGAAAGATGAGACCCGCAGCCAGCATCTTGTTGATCTCCATCTTGACCTTTTCTTTGATACGTGGATTCAACCGGTAGGGTCGGTGCTTCACCGGCCTGGCTCCCGGTTTCAGTGTGATGCGCATCTCGCCCAAATCTCCTTTGATCCCCTTCAGGTCCGCAACTGATGATGGAAATAAATCTTCATACTCCCGGAGGAGGCTGAAAATTTCTCTTGTCGTCTCCTCGTCCCAGTAATCTCCTACCGTTTCCAGCTTAGGTTTCTCCTCCGTTCCAATGTTCAGCTTCTTTGTCTTTAGGGGCTGCAAATGGACTCCTTCTGTCGTCGGCTCGTCACGGACGCTCCGCTCGCCCTCCTTTTCGTCAAAATAGAGATGCCTCAGGTCCTCCAAACTATCGTCCCCCGGTTCGCCGTCAATCCGTTGGCAAACCAATTCGCTCTTGACCCCGGAGCGTGACGCCACCGGGCCCTCATCGGGCTCAGGATGGCGGAAAAACAGAACCTCCTTGACGGCTTGTAGGGCCTGAGATTCCTGCGCCGTCTCCCCTTCGAACGAGAAGCTCTGGACGAACTTTTCCGCGACTACTTGCCATGAGCGGGTTCCCCGTTTCCGCTCTTCCTCCAGGTACCAGGCCTGGGGAATTGTACCCAGGGAGTGGACAAACCTGTGGACCCACAACTCCTCAGGGTACCTGGCGCTACGCCACTGTTCCTCGCACGCCCGCAAGTGCTGTCGCGGGTCTGAAGCTCCATGATGTTTAAGTGTAATGCAGGGCCCTTCATCCTCTTTGAAGCGTGCCCGTAGTGCATCCGCCACCAGCTCCCATCGCAACAGAGCGTTGCGATGATTGTTCCACCATCGTCCCGATGTTGACTTCAAGGCCACATCCAAGAGTGGTATCCGACTTTCCTCTGGGACCCGGTCTTCCACCTTGGCAATAAAAGTATTCACTGCTTGCATGTTTGATAATTTGGGGTATCCGCGGATCTCAGTCCCTACCCACCGGACCTGAGTGATGGAGGCACATCTCCGCGTGGTGGTCTCATATCCCCCTTGCTGCTAGTCTTCCCACGCAAGCTCGGATCTGAGTTCCGAGCTCTGCACGCTCCGCCAACTGATAGATCCTGTTGCGGTCGGGTTGATATAATCATCCCGTTTCCCTGCAGTCATCTGATAGAGGTGGTCCATCATCTGAGCATCCTCCCGACCAGCCACCGGTTCTGTGTATTGCGGACCCTGATACGGGTCGAGGGGCTGAGTGACCCTTACCTCCCCATCCTCAAAAATCATCAGCTCCTTCTTGAGGTCGATGATCGCGTAGTTCTCAAAAGCCCAATCAATGCCAAGTAAAGCAGGATAGGGGTCCTTGTCGCCCATGATATCAATAACCTCAAAGTCAGTGTATGTCTTCACCCCCGCAACGTCGACCTCGACACCCTCGAGTCGGCCGATTGGCAAAATGCAGTACTGGTTCGCCATCCTGAGTTGGATTGGGGAATAGGCGAGCCGTGGCTTTCCAAGAGCCTCCCATGTTTTTCGCGGCAAAATATTGACATCGGATCCCAAGTCCAACATGGTGTCACTGATTTGGAATCCTGCGACCTGCGTGTTAAGCCGGAATTCTTTGCCTGTTCGTTGCTTGTTTCGCTTGACACGTTGCACGTATTGAGGCCTAGCGTCCACCAGATTTCTGGGTTCTGCGCGCCCCTGCAGTGCTCCGTCTAACACATGCGTGAGCTGCTGCCGCAGCTCAGCGTCATCGACAATCCTGAGAAATAGCCAGAGCCAATCCTCGACCACAGCATCTGCGGCGTTCTGAACACCGGTTTCCGGCCGCCGGGGCTCCTCCAGCCCTCCCTCGTTCCGCAACTGGGCGAATGCCTCAACCGCCTCCTGAAAGTACTTCTTCTGGACTTCGGGCCTGATCAACTTCTTTGGGGATGCCGGCCGCACCACTCGTGCTGGCTCCTTCTCGTGGGCATCCTCTCCAATCTTCTTTCCGCCTCGGGTTACTATCGCAACGTTCTGCCTGTCGGGGGTTGCGGTGCTGCGCAGTTCTGAGTTTATCAGATTCGCTCCCCTCTGCCGCACCCGTTCTTCCCATTTCTTGATGAGATCCGGGCAGTCTTCTGTAGCATGGGCGTTGACCCGACACTGGGAACACCAGGGTCATCGCGGAAGGGGACATTCTCGAGCCACATGACCCTCCTGATCACAGTTGTAGCACTTTACCAGACCGCGTCCTCCAGTTCGGCCTCCCCGCATGCCGCCACCTCTTCCCCTTGTAGCCTCGTTCACCCTGTACGAGGGACGATCCAGTCGATCCGCAAGTGCGTCAAGCGCCCTGCACTGCTCAGTGTTGTGCGTCGTAGACACACAGAATTCGCAGTATACATTATTCGGCACCGTGGAGTACTTCTGTAATATCGGGCACATCCGAGGAGGATGCCCCATCGTCCGGCAAATCTCACAGTACTCTGTGGTGGAGGACCCCGGTTGCGGTGGGAACCCCGCAAAGGTCTGTTGCGGCTGGTAGACTCCCTGCGGGTTCATCGCCGCGCCACCCCCTGGTGGTGGACCCCCCTGAATTGCTGCAACTGAGGGTCCAACTCCTGCGCCGCGCAACCGAGGACATTCGGTTGCGACGTGTCCCTCGACTAGGCAATGAGTACACCAAACATTCGGTCGCGCTGGTCTCGCTGGCTGAATTTCCTTGAGCTTTTCGGTCAAGCTGGCGATCTGATGTTGCAACCCTATCAGAGAAGGGTCTTGCGGGGCCAGCCCCCCCCTGTATTCCTGGGGGTATCCCGCCATGGCTTCAATCTTCATGGCCTGCTCCAAAGCATCCTACAGATTATCAATCTTCTGCTGAGTGAGAGGGGTTCGTGTCAAGGGGAGCAGAGCCTTGATGAACCAGTCCCTCTGGTGGTTTGGATCGATCGGGTAGCTCAGTTTCTCGATCGCATCCTTGAATCGCCGCATCAACTCCCACACGGTCTCCCCTTCCTTCTGCTTAATTTCCCACAGCTCGGAAAGGCCCTGCTGGTCTGTCTGGGGAATCTTGAATTCACGGACAAAATCCCGTTTCATGTCCGCAATTACAGGGTTAGGGTGCGCCTCGGACCACTTGATGAACCAACGCAGAGCTCTCTCTCTCAGCGTGGTTTGAAAATCTATTAACTTCCCTGCATCAGGCGTCTGGCGAGCCCTCCAGATGGCTTCGCACAGATACTAGTGTTGTTCTACGTCGTCATTTCCCCGGCCAGAGAACTCTGGGTACCGGGTGAAAGATCCAGCCATGTATACTTGCGGAGAATTAACCAGGATAAACCCTCCGGGTCCTGGTTGCGTAACGGTCCCACTCGGGAAAACACTACTACTAGTAACGCTCCTGCTACTGGGCGCTACTGACGCCACTGAACTACTATATGACTGACTTAATGCTTGTAACTGAATAAAAATATTTCTTAAAGGTTGATAAAGTACCAGGGGAAGGTCGGGATCCTGGCCATGCGGAAGGTGGGACGTAGGGCTGCCTGGAGGGGTGGGTACCGTCTGATCCTGGAACATCTGCTGCATCACGCCGTGCCATTCGTCATCAGAACTTTCTTCGGGCTGCATCTTTCCATTATCTTCACTAGTCGTTACTTCTCTTCCTCGCGTCGCTGGGCTCCCATGCACCCATTGTACGTCCGCTGCTGTCCCGTCTCCTGTCCGGGTATCCAAACCCATGGTTCTTGTCTTCTGAGGCGCCTCCTTCTGATTTCTCCTCTCGATTTCCCTTCTCTTCAAGTCTCTCATTACCCTTCTTCGCCACCTATCAGCGATCTGTGCCCGCCGATGTGCACGTGCCTCCCGCAACTTGCATGCGGCCTCAACGTCCATCCCCCGCTCCCCACTCTTACCTTCTACACAGCATCGGTCCCCTCAATCCTTCCCCCAGTACGGGTGGTTTACGCTTCCATACTCCTTTTGTGGAATTCAATCAATCCTTCGTCCACCATCAGGGCTTTGATCCACAGTGGAATCTCCTTCAACAGCTTCCCCCGCAGTCCTGAGTGAAAAACAGCCTCAGCCTTCGAGAAGGATTGGTAGCACTCAGCGGCAAACTCCACAACGTATCCTTCCAACGTGGTCCTTACCCAAAAATCCACTGCGCGGGTTAGTTCAGTATCTACCCGATGCAGTGCTACCAGGTCTTCGTGCGCCCACCTGCGATTTATCTTCCGCGAGCCTTCTTGGGGCACCGTCGCTCGTAATCTTTGCAACCAATTGTAAAGGTCAGTAGGAAACCTTCCCCATAAAATTTCGTACGTATCATTGGCTGAATCCGAGAAAAGAACGATCTCCTTGATCGCGGCCTCCCTTTTCTTGGTCAGCTCCGCTTGCTGAGTAATGAAATGGTCAAGATGATCATCCCACCATCGCCGTATTGCTCCTTCAAAAATCCTCGAGACCATGATCTAGATCCCTTTAGAACATGCAGGTCCCGGCAACGGAACCATTTGTTGGCGGAAAGTCAGGTCTCGCGGGCAAGACCCAGGTTCAAAGGGTTGTGGCCAACAAGGGGTCCGGAGTAGTCTAGGAACACGCCGGCATTTTCACCCTGCTCTGGGAGAGCAGTGCGTCTCACCCGAGGCGTGCCGCGACCACATGCATAAGGGGATGAGATCACTGATAAGGACTAAACCCGCAACCAAAGAAAGAAAGTGCATCCATTACATATACCAAATTATACATGCATGATCTCTAATTAAGTATTCATACAGTCGCAACTTAAAATTTTAAAGCGGTGCAAACACATCAGAACGCATGAACAACGTATTGAGACAGCAATCCTTCCTTATATTATGCTTCTGGCCGAATACATGATTACATAGCTTTCTTCTCTGATAACTCACAAGTCGGATACAGATGGGTTTTAGAACAGAAGGGAAGAACATAGGAAGTAGGAATCCATAGAAAGAACATGTCTGATCCTTCTGCGACTGCTCTGCGCATCCATTTAACCCTCAACAATAACAATAACCTCCACTTCTCTTTCTTTAGCCGGGTGATCACCCTTTTATTCACCTGCTCGTCGCGACTGGCGGCTTCTCTGTGTCTTCACTCTGGCTTTTCCCGACTTCTCTTCTGATGTCTGCATGTTCCTCTTTCTGTTTTCTGTTGTATTTCTTTCATCTGTACTTATCTCTGTTCAATCTCCAGTTATCAATTGCTTCCGTGCCACCTTGGTAGCTCCGCAACTCCTGGTCGCTGCGGCGCGGTCGCGTTAGCTATGTGTATTTCTTCCGCAACTCAAAAAGAGTCCAAGTTCAAAATGTCTTGGCGGAAAATTCAAAACTTAAACAAAACAAGGGCCCCAACATCATGCTCTGAATTCCTTTAAGTATTAAGCTACGGTGAAATCTCTTTCAGTATTTTTACTTTCAATACCTTGAATTCTCATTACTCAGAATTTATGTGCTACATGCTCTGAATTTCTTTGAACCTCAAGTTATTGTGATTTTCCTAAATGTGTTATCCTTTAATTGAAGTATATACAAGCCTCAGCTTCCACAAGGAGAGCCTTTTTCATCTTTATCCCTGTCATTGACTCCATAGCCCAATGGTAGCAAGCCTTCATCTTTTCAACCTATAAACATACAAAACCAAGACATAATTCATAGAGTTATACATCTTTATTTATCATTAATCAATATCATTAACCCTTGAGAGAGCCCTCTCAAGCTGAGGAGGCTTAGCCTCAGTCACAATATTATTTTGAAATAGTTACACTGAAGTTGCCTGATCAACAACCAATCAGGTACGATTTTGGTGATAACAATATCCTTGCTTTCATTCTCTAGAAAAATTCTTCTTCCTGATATTTTTGAATCATTTTTATTGATACCTCCTCTTCCTTATCGTTTTGAATAATTTTTCTTGATACCTATTCTTCCTTTGCAAAGTTTTTTATGAGGTCAATATTCTCAGTTTCCTGCTGTAAGTGTTTTAAATCCTTTTTAAAATTTCCTTTGATAATCAAGTAGCCTGGGAGGGGACCCATGGTTTGTTAGCCTTAGAGTTGGATGGAAGATCTTCACTACATTTTCATCATATATATAATACTATTCTAATCTAAGCTACCTATTCAAAGGGAAAAAAACAATCAAAAAGAAACAAATAAAGGTTAGGAACCTACTCTACATACTTGTGAGTTTGCATTTTGCTTGGGAAAGAAAACCCAAAAAATTCTCTCCAAATAGTTGAAACAAGGGCAACAAGAAAACATCCACATCTAATTATAAGTCAAATGAAACTATGGGGTTTTTTGACCAATCAATGCAACAAAGGAATATATAAGCCAAATGGAGAGGACCTCCAAACAATTGGAGGGTTAATAGAGATAACATATCCCAGAAATCCTATGTGAATGGAAGGTGGAAGGGAGAGAGGTAGTAATTTATAGATTTTTGATGTATGAGAGGATCTGATTTGAGACCCTTAACAATGAGGAATTTACCCGACATAAATAGATAAGGGAATGCTTGAGGGGTGTAACTGATTTTTGCATGGGCATTCTTCCAGAAAAGTTATTGTAGGTATTTGAGGCAAACATGTTTTTTCTCAAAAATCCCTCCTCTGTAATAGGAATCATAAAACATCTAGAATTTGGCATGGTAGGTTTAAAAAAAGTTTCAATTTACAACTCATGTTGAAACCACTCAAGTCAGGAGGCAATATGATCAAGTGTGTACCTCAAAGAGCATGCCCCACTGGGTTAAAACTTAAAGATGTTTAAATACCCTAGTGAGGTTCCTCAACTAACCAAATCCCAACTGGTGCATGAGAGGTATCCAAATTAGCAAGGGAGGGACCCAAATGTATTGGCCAAGGCACCTAACATAGCCAAACATATGACCAAAGTATGTCAAAAACTAGTAAATCTCTTTTTGAGCCTCTAGGGCAGTATGACATATATTTTGATTTCAAACTTCAAATATTGATGTATATTATTTACTTTGCTGAGTAACCAAGCTTAGTTGTGTGTTCCTATGATCCCTTATTCTTTGACCATTTGATTGAAACCTTATGATTTGGTATATTAATGGCATTGTGGTTTAGTAAGTTAACATAATGAGTCCCTTTCCTTTCTCACCTTGAAGATTCAACGCATCTACTGTTTTTCTTTCTTGATCCCAACCATTTTTCCCTTTTGGATTTGCTACCTCCAAAGAGAAAATCACCAATGAATACAAGTCATTTATAAGGGCTCTTGACATCCTATAATCACCCCAAAGACCAATTGAAGGGTCTTCCCTTATCTTTATGTTATTTCTTTTAACTAGTTTCCAAGTTTCCCAATTACCAGTTAAAATGAATGCCCTTACCAAGGTTTTTCATACAATAGAAGTTCCTTGTGATTTTTTTTCCTTTCACTTCTAAACAATTCTTGCATGGAATGACCTTTTAAATACTTTTATCTTCAAAAAATTTCATCAGAGACCTTCATTATAGATTCTATCCTCCATAAAAATTTTATGGGCAGGGCTACGTTGAAAGCATTAATATTATGTAAACCCCAACCTCCAACTTACTTTACATTTTTCACTCTTGTCAATTTGACCAAATGAACTCATTATTTTTTCTTTTTACTTTTTCCTTTTCCATAAGAAGATGAAACAATTTTTTTTCCTGATTTTGTCTAAAATTCCTTTGGGAATATGTGTTACTGTCATCTATTATACAAGAATACTCTCTAAAATAACCATTACTAGAATTAATATTCCATCTTGAGACAACTGTATATTACACCAGACCAAATTTCTAGCTTCTATTTTTTTATACAACTAATGCCAATCAACATACTTAGAAATATTTAGGGCCTTACCAAATATTTCTAGGGCCCAAATATTTAACACCTTGATATTCAGAATAGTTTTTAGGAAACAAATTCATAGCCCTCGTATCTTACCTTTTCCTCTATCTCATTGAAAAGCATCATTGGCATCCATCATGTAGCTTTATAATGTATGTCTAGAACATTTCCCAAATATTCTGATCTATGAAGAACAAGTGGGATATAACCACAGATTCTGAGATATTCTTCCTTTAATTTCCCTTTTTCCCTTACATATTTTATTAACATACTTAAATCCTTCTGCTACTAATATAAATAGGGAGGGAGAAAATGGACACCCTTAACTAAGGCTTCTTGATTCATAAAAAAACCTGAAAGGAGAACTGTTTATGAGCACAACAAAAGATGTTAATTTCAAACATCCCATGATCCACTTAAAATTATTCAAATTCAAAATTATTTGTAGAAGCAACAACTTGAGATATAGCCAATTCACTTTATCATAAGCTTTAGCCAGATCAATTTTCATCAAAACTGTCGGAATTTTTAGAACCTTGATTGTATGCAATCCTTCCTGTGCTATTCCAATAGCATCATGAATTTGTGTATTGCAAAGAGTCAAGAAGGCCAAATTGTTAATCTGAAATAACACCAGACAAATACCCTTAAATTTTTTAGCAATGATTTTTGAAATGAAATGGACCTCGGGTCTGTCAAGTCATTAGAAAAACCCTAAAGCAGAACTGTTTATGAGCACAACAAATTAAGTTGATTTCAAACATCCCATTATCCACTTAATAGCTTAAAAATTCATATTTATTTATAGAAGCAACAATTTATCATCTGTTCACTTTATCATAAGCTTTGGACAGATCAATTTTCATCGAACTACTGGAATTTTTGGACCTTAATTGTATGAAACACTTCCTGTGCTATTCTGACAACATCATGAATTTGTGTATTGTAAATAAAGCCAACTTGTTCATCTGAAATAACACCAAACAAATACCTTTAAGCCTGTTAGCAATGATTAGATCATGTTGATGGAAAACTTGTATGGGACACATGGTTGAAGATTGTGATTAAAGAACCTTGCTAAGAAACCCACCTTGTTTGCTGCTTCACTGCTATTCATGACTTGAAGAGAATAAGAAGTATGAAGAGTGTGGAGAGGTAACCTAAATCAGGGCCTACCTAGAAGTATTATAAAGCACTTGGTTGAAAGGATTTGGTGTAAAATCTTGGGAAAGAACCTCTAGATAGAAGTCCGGTCTACTGTAATAAATATGATGGTAGTATTTCACATGGCACAGAATTAGTGTTGAGGTGAAGAGTGCCTATTTTTTACATGGGATGAACTTTATCATCTCACTAAATTTGCAGTCAATGGACGCAAGAAGTGGATAGTATAATTGCCTCTTATAGCTACAAGCATCTAATACTGAAAGAAAGCAGTGATGAGCTTGTTTGTTCTTGGTTTGGAAAGGTCATGCTAAATTTTATGCTTTGGGTTTTCTCCTTATGGATGTAAAATGAAAGCCATCTTTTTTGGGGTAGTGAAAGAAAATTATAAGTAAAATTCATTGTGTCTTGGAACTAGTGGAACCTCTCTTGAATCTTGTAGTATGTGCCATTTGAAACAAAGTATTATTTAGAATTGATATTTGGAGATGGTAAAACTAGCAAATCCTCTTAAACTGTGGGATGTGGTGGGTAGTTATTGATCCATAGATTTTCGGAGCAAATATGTAATTGGTTGAGGGGGATTTTGAGGCTTGAACCTAATTGTGTTGAATGTAGTTAGGATGAAAAATGAGGCCATCCTGCAAGTATATTAACTTCTCACAATGAAAGGTCATCTTGAGGCCTAGCATCTAAAGGTGGGGAGGCCCAAGTGCTTTGAGTGTATGTCTTATAGTTTTCATCTCGAAAAGCCTTATTGATCTATATTTTATATGAAGGAGATGACCAGGGGGCATCCAAAGAGTATTTAAAAGGAAGGAGGATTTCTTTAGAAATGTCGCTTATCTATAGAAGTGAAGTGCCCTTGGAAAACCATATTTTTCTGCAACTAGAAAGGAAAATCATGTTGGAAGAGCAGAGGGTGAGATAGGGGTATCTATCCTTCACAAGTTCAAATAGATTGATGGATAGGCTTTGAAAAATACCTACAGGAGAATAAAAATCTAAACTTGCAAATTCATGCCATCTTTTAGCTAGATGTGAATGTTCCCTTTTTAGGAGTACTGTTTTTTTCTTATTGGGAAATCAATGTCTTGCATAAAATCTGATTATATGTCTGGACTCTGACCGTAGAGGGATCACTTCACAAACATATTTTTGGGATGGGGGGATGGATCTCTCTTCTATAATGGACATGATAGGTCAGAGATTAGATTTCACTATCAGACACGAGGATAAAAGATACCTACCTTCCCGTTGCATATTCTTACTGTAGTTATGCATAGGGTCTCTGGAACAGATATGAGAAGTTGGAGATGAGAGGTTTCTATCAAACACTAGGAGCCAAGGAATCCGCCATCATTTGCCTATTATCTATTCCTGAAAATTGCATTTGACGGGAATCTGCTAATAATTTAAGGATTGCATACAATCAAGGTTATGAAAATTTTGGGAGGATCATCATCTAATCAATGGTTGTATCTTTGACTATGGATTTCCTCTCAATATTGGGAAAGTTTCCTTTCCAAAAAAATATTCATCGAGCTTCTTAGAAATTTTTTATATTTACTGTAATTATTCCTTTGGTGCATGAGCCAAATTCATCCATTTTGTCAGGGATTCTATAGCTCCCTTTGAAGTTGGGCATCCAACCTTTACCAATTTGTCCTCATCTTTATCATGTAAATATATCCAAAAAATTTTAATTACAAAATCCCAGTAATATGTATGCACAGGTAATATCCTATGTTGCACTACCTGTGGGGATGAGGGGATGAGTTTCTGGGACGACTAGAATGCACCCCCAAATTTTCACGGGATGGAAGTGTTAGTTCCCAAATCTACCTTAGGCTGAAATAAGGCAGAAGAAGGACAAAACCAAACCATGCTCAGCCTCGTAGCTAGCCCTACGAGGATAGGAGAGGGCTCTCTCCGGGTCAATATCGTCAAAATATTTCCAATAGGGCCTGAGATGACCTATAATTAATATTGATTTTAGGCTAGTAAATAAATAGGACAGAGGTATTTTGATGAATGACTGGGTTTCAAGGATGTATGGGACAAGGAACAGGAAGAGCTGAGAAATTAAATCAAAGACACAGAGTGTTTCATGAGGCAAGATAGGCAGGAAGTTTAGCAATCAAATTCGAAATAATATGGAGTGGAAATACTATTGAGAGGTTGAAAAGGGCATATATAATGAATCCTTTTCAACAGAAGAAAACATACAGAAACATGAACGCTTCCCCAAGGCAGAGCAATAACTGGATTCTACCTTTCTTACTTAAAAGCATTCAACTAGAAATGATTATGAATGAACGGTGAAACATAACGAGATACATATGAAGCAGAACGAAAAGACAAATGCTAAACTCACACCACATGAATCTCATAAATCAGAGCTGCATCCTTTCATTAATTCTCTGTCAAAACTGTGCAGCCAAACGCTGAGTTATTCTTCCACACTTTTCCCAGAACTCCCCTTTACAAATGATTTTAAATACAATAAATAAACTAAAATGTTGAAAACAGATCGATCAAAAATAGAGAGCTGTTTCAAATAAAATTATAAAGATAGAAAATGAGCCATTCATCTATTCTAAAGACAGAACAAAGTTACATTATTCCACTTGAGATTTTTTGATGACCAATTAAAAGACAAAATCTGGAGCGTAGACCCTTTGAATTGCAACTGAAGTCAAAAATAGGCAATCTGTTCCTATCTCTCTGCTGTGGTAAATATTCTTCGCTTAATTTTGGCTTCCAGTCTTTGACTTTTCACCTTCCCTTTGCCATTTGAATAAGAAACAATTTTTAATAAAAATGATTTTGAATTTTGCCTTCGATGACGGGAAACAGAGTTCCGCCAATTCCAGCTACGATTTCTCCCTTTAAACATACACAACAGAAATATGAGGTTAAAAACTGATTCCATAGAGAGTTTTGGGTGCCATCATCCTTCACAAGATCATCAGATGAAACAGGATCGCCAAGAATTTTTTCAATGGGAGGTCTTGTAGGTTGTTTCCTTCTGAGAAGAAAATTCCAAAACAAATCCGAATGCTCAAAAAACATATGTAGAAAAAAATGACAGAAATTAAAACCATTGTGAGAAGTAACAGATATATCTCCCAATCTTTCCAATCTCTTTCGAAAGGAATTGGATTAACTTTTGCATAGGAGACAAAACCATATCCAATACATTCAATTTTGAATTTCCATCCAGTTCGAAAAACCTGTTTGGAGCAGAAGAAATGAAATTATTTTGATTTTTATTGAAGCTGTGATGAATTTTTGTTTTTGAAGCTTTGTGCGCCGCGTGCAAGGCCAACTCGCCGCGCCCGTTAAAAATAACATTGTGGCAGGAGGCCCAGTGCACCGCGTCGCGCCTGTTCCAAATGCGCCGCGCTCAGGATTTCATACACAATTTCGGCCTCCATACCAGTCTTTTAATCTTTCACATTTTAGTTCGGCTTCTTTGAGGACTTGTTTGCAAATTAACCATGAAAATATTTCATATACGTAAAGGATTTTGATTTCATTTGGAAAATTCTCTTTCCAATAATGTAGAACTTTGGCACTTTGAACCTTTCAAATGTGAACTCTGTTTTTCATTTCCATTTGACTTTCTAACTTAAATGATGGCTCCTTTGGCTATTTTTGCAGGGATGATTGATGTTGGATTTCGGAAAAAGATCAGGAGAAGCTGCATGTGAACATCTTCAACTGAAAAACCTATGGCAATTATTTCAAAAGACGAAAAGATGACTTTTTCTTCAAAACAGGGTTTTGAAGAAAAGTCATAGTCTAGCAATATGACGTTGAGATTTCTGGAATAAAAAATTATTTAAAACTTCCCTCTAACCTGTTGGCATTAAACTGTAGACCTAAACACTAAAATAACTCCTTGCTGACCTAGACATCAAACATGATTGTAAATGACCTTAAAATTGATTCGAAAAACAGACCTAAGCCAACATGATAAGGCATGAGGGGAATGAATAACAAGGTCCTTCCGTCAGATAATGGCATGCCCCTAGTGGAATGAAACTGAGTGAATGGAATGAGACACCTAAAAATGAGATGAAACAAAGAGAAATGATCTCTGATGGAGGGATGTAAAGACCGACTCTAACAAGCAGGTTGGGGACGGCAAGTGCGACAACTATTTATTATATTTATAATTTATTAAAAAATTAAAGTAATTGAAAAGAGTGTTTTTGAAAATATAAGTGATGGTTGCTGACAAAAAAATGTACAAAATTGTTTAAAATTTAAAGTCGAAGTGTGGCTACTAATTAAATTTTATCAACTAACAAATAAAAATAAATATCTAATGAAGATATAAATACACAGTTTTTTTTGGAAATTAGTTGTCACTGATGTCAACCCATGCAGTAGCTAGAACAAGCCCCACATTTGAGGTAAATTAATGGTAAGATTCGTGAATTTGATAATGATATCATCATCAGTTAATTTTACTCATCATGTCTTTTAAGTAGGTGGCATACCACATAACTCCTCACAGTTGAGGAGATATTCCCTTTCAAATTTGGAGCCCCAATAGTAGGGTCAAGGTGCCCCAAATGATATGCTATAGACAATTATTTAATTGGTCGTATTTGGTTTCAATATTTAAGGCACTCTTAAATAATTTATATAGGTCTTGAGCTTTCCTAGTCAGCCCTCCATAAGTGAAGAAATTCCCTATAAAATTGGCTTCAAATGAAGAGTAATGTCAGCCCCTAACAAAATTCATTTTTATGGTTTTAATTAATGAATTAATTGGATGGTCTGCTCAGGATTCATGGGAACATCAACCCCTATTTAGATTCCCTTCGTTCACTATAAGTAGAGGGCTCAGATATCTTCTAAGGTCATCAATTTCAAATCACCAATCTTAAGCAATTCTCTTATTTTTCCTTTGAGGCCAACGCAGAATGAAAATCAGGTGAAGTAGGACAATTTTGTCTGAGGGAATTTGATCATATTGTTTATCTTTCATGTTGGTAACTTGCTGGACTGGTGGAGGGTTCTTCAAGGCATTTTTTGCAGATCTGTTCTATTTATTTGAGGCAAATTTGAGCAATAATTCGACCCTCATCTAGGGAAGAATTAGGCCTAGTATGAGGCTCTTTCTCTGCTCTTCTGAGGTCAAAATTTTGAGGCACGACTGAGGACAAATTCACATAATATTTGAGGTTAATTTCGAGGAAAAAAATACCTTTAATTGAGGTATAATTTCTACATTATGAAGATAATATGAGTTATGTGCTGAGGCCTGGTTTGGGCATGTTCTGAAGGTTCTTCTACAATGAATTTCAGCCTCTTTTTGTGGAAATATTTGGCCCTCTCAAGGCATATCTGAGTCACTCATATAACTAAATTTAAGGGGACATTACGAGGAAACATCCCAGCTGTATATTGAAGTATTAGGGCCTCCTTCAAGCCACAGTTGGATCCTGTGAAAAAAGACCTAATAAGGGCTTGTTTAAGGCCACATATTTGTGGGAAACTTGAGTCTATCAGCACCAAAGTCAATCAGATTTATCCACAAAAGAGAGTTACTTACAACTGAATTTAAGGAGCAGTGTTTTGAGGCTTCTCTCCAGGGACGACTAGGGTACAACCTTGAAGTCCCCAAGTCCCTAATGGAGTCCCCAAAAAATCTGGAACGTTTCTGACAAGCTCCAAAGTCCCTAGAATGTTGGAATGGAGGGGACAACATGAATTATGGTGGGCATGGGTCCCTGTGAAACATAGGTAATATCTCTCGCATGTTGTGTTTAATCAACAAAAAATCTGAATAACAATGTATGTTTTAGCTTACAGGACTAAAGAACAATGTCATGCCTACATCAATAGTACCTCTGAAATCATAGGTACTTCTGAATATATGAATATTCCGAGAGACCTCTTCTGAAATTCACCTTGCAATGATCTAAACTATTCCTTAGAATTATTCAACATATTTTGCCATATTCTAGATAGAAAAAAGAGAACCCAGACAATGCATATCGAATCAAGATATGTCAAGTTGATTTTCTTCCACATATTTTAAACTTTAGAACATAAGGTCATCTATATACTTAGAATATGTATGACTGTTTATGTACCATATTTCTTAATGTAGAAGAATGTGGAAAATATACAATGTACTTTGAACTATTGATGAAAAACTAACTTCTGCCCTCAAGGATCTTATACTTCCATTGGTTGATGGAGATGAAAACTGTAAACACTTGTTGTATCCAAGATTGATGATACGATGTTCACTTTTTTGTAAACCAATGAAGGTTCCATAACAAATTTTATAGGTTTTCTGCCATATAATAGATGGTGAGAGGGAGAAGTAATTTTTTTCATAAGGAGGTCTAATCTTAAAACAATCTTCAGATGTCAAAAATTTTGAACGTTTTCAGGATTTCTTCTTCTAGTGAGGCTACAATAGCCTTGATTACAAAATATCAAATGCTCCCACTGCTTAATGCCTGAAGCTTTACATCTTTCCAATGTGATCACTATTGTCCAAGACTGAGAGTATGGTAATGATTTGTCGTTTTATACATAGACTTCTCTTTCTTTATGATAGGGGCTTGGATGAAATTGTGCTAGGGCCACTGTCACGTCTTCATTTTATTTGACTTATTACCATTGTTACTTGAAGGTTATCAATGATAGTATTCAGCAGGGTCAAGGTTATTGTAACACTATCATATATCTTTCCTTGATACAGAGGCAAACATGATTATTCTGCTTAGAGAATATTCTAGAACTATGTCTTGAAGTTACAACACCCCTTCATAAATTACAGCTCCAGATTCTTTGTTTTCAAAAGACATGCAGCCACAAAAAAATATCTCCTTCAAATCTACAACAAAGAAATTTCTTGGACTGCTAGAAAGTGCCTTAGGACTGTGTTGGTTATAATGGTTGATATTACTTCAACAAGATTTAGAGGTCATCCAAATAGATCAACTTAATCCCAATTAGGAATCTCATTTATTACAATAGTGAGGATTATAATAATTTATTTTAGAAAAGTTATGTAGAATTATATTTAATTCTTCAAATATGATTATATCCATGAGATGTATGCCTTAATATTTATTGTATGAATGTGATACCTATTCATAAAAATAGCTACAGGTTATCATGAACTAGGTGAGTCATGATTTCAGGCCATACTTCAATTAAGGATTTAAAGAAAATACTTAATAAAATCCTTAACTAAGTTTTCCTTAGATTTGGTTACAAATACAAATATTTAACTTCACAAAATGATTGCGATAAGTTTCCCATAAGATTGATCTTTTACAGAAATCTATCTTCATGACAATATTTTTTTCCTTCTGAAAGGAGGATGAAGAGAATTTAAGCAATGGGAATTGGATTTACCTTGTGTTGTCTTACACACCTCTTGTGTAACATTTGAGCCCTAATACAAGGTCGAAGACATGCCAACAACAATCTACTGGGATTATTTTGGATTAGCCTAGTTGAATGCGACCAAACATCATGTTATAGAGATGTGAATAGCGAAGATTAGTCTCACTGCAAAATTTGAAAGGAACTCTATTGCTCATATATAATTTCAGACATGTCTTTCACATGAACTTGCAACAGTAATTTCGAGCAAGATACCATCTCCCAAAACAAATTCAACTCAAAGAAATTTCAAAAATTTTGACCTTAAATTAAGTGAAATAATGTACCAAAACTTCTTGGCTATAGACATGCACTTGAGGCTATATATATAATTCATCTTATGCCTATAATTTTGACAGGGAGATCGGTCCTTGATCTTTAGTGATCCTCTATTCTTGCTAGGATCTGAAAATTATACTTTTGCAATACAAATTTGCAAAAATGCCTTGTAAGAAGGTCATAGTGATTTTTCATCGAACATCTAGTGATTGCTCTTTCTATTTCATGGCTTGTCCTCAACCTGGCTATAATACCATGTTAATTTAATTAACATGTTCTTTGCTTAGGATGATTACTTCAATGTTCCATATAAGCCCATATTCCATTCCATTAAATTTTCATTAGAAATCACATAGATTGTTATCACATTGATAGTAAGTTAGTAACTAATGATGGTAACTGATGAAATAACATAAAAATTAGATGTAGAAGACAAGCCAGGACAAGAGAACACCAGAGATTGTCTAATGCCAGGGAAAAACCCCAAGATGGGAAAACCATTTGATTAATGCTTCTTATTATTATATCACATGTTCAACAGAGGGAGAGAGTACAATATTATAAGTCAAAATTGACTTGCTGGATCACTGTTCAAAATAGCACTGAGAAGTCTGTAATAATGATTGATGTAGCTTGCTTCCTGGTAAGGGTTTCGAATAGCCCCTGGTGCCTTTGTATCATTTCCACTAAGCTGCATGTTAGAAAGAATGTCAAGAACCTTTTGTATAACTTGTTTAGTGCCAACTAGGAACAAAAGAAACAAACAATATTTATAATGACCTGCTAATGGTTATAACAAAATTTTTGAATTATATTCTTGACTCTTTGAGTCTATAGGCTAATAGTTATAACAAAAGAAAATTATGATTTTATCCTTCCCATTTAGTTGTTGATGTTTCAGGATGATAGTTGGGGGGTATTTAATGTTCGTTGGCTTTTGTGGGGGTCAAGCGGCTGATAGCTCCCTGTGCCTGCAAGGTGAGTCAAGGGAAAAGGCCTTTTTCTTTTTTTTGTTGGGTAGTTTCCATTGATTCCCCATGGTATCAGTGAATCAATCCCCGCTCCACAATAAATACACTAATGCAATAAAATCACTTAATTTCCCCTCCTTATGTTGATAGAAGACATTAAATTTCTCATTTATATTTCTTAAGCCCCTTCTTATTCTCTTCAAAATGAGTGTAAAAGTCCCAAAAATCATATTTTGTAGGTGGTTCTTCCTAGATTGGTTTGGTATGGAATCGGCCAATTCAAACTGGCTCCATGCTGAAGTGACTGGTTTTAATATTGAACTAACTTTTTTGGTATAGAATTGGTCCTTGAATGAGTTTGATGCCCAATTTGGTGCTACCTTTTCTTGATATAAGTGTTATCCAATATCCATTTAGTAGCATATAAGTTGCAAGATATTAGGTAATAGGTATGCATTTCTAAAATGGAAGTGCACTGGAAACATGATCCCCCAACATTTTGGAAATGGGAAACAAGATACATACACACATACATATACAATGTGATATTTTATAAATAACACATTATATGAAAATTGAAAAGAAAACATAATAAATAAATGAATAAGTATATATAAATTCCAATCATAAATGTCAAGCAATTTTCCACCATCCCTTATGTTTTGATCCTCATCTTTAGTATAATCCTTTGCCTTCACTACAATCCTCAAGGGATATCAGTCAACACCACCCAATTTTAATGAAACTATCTAATCTAGGCTTTAAAATGAGGTAAAAAAAACTTAACATACTTTATCAATGGTTTTTGCTTGAGAGAAGGGTACATTTTTGCTAAGGCCCCAACAAAGGAGTCCAAGAATTAATATCACTAACATCAAGGTACACAAAGGGCTTGGTTCTCTTGATTAAATTCCAATCCCTTACCCTTAAACGCGATAGAATATAATGAGAATGTTGCAATCCTACCAATCCTGAAATCGTGAAAACTGTTGAATTTTAAATGGGATAGGAAATTATACTTTCTCCAGGGCTTGGTGCTCTTGATTAAATTCCAATCCCATCCCCTTATACACAATAGAATCTAATGAAAATGTTGCAATCCTAAAAAATGTTGAATCTTAAATGAGATAGGAAATTCTACTTTCTCCAGGGTTTGGTTCTCTTGATTAAATGCCAATCCTACACCCTTATACACGATAGTATCTAATGAAAATGTTGCAATTGTACCAATCATGAAATCTTGAAAAATGTTGAATTTTAAATGGGATAAGAAATTCTACTTTCTCCAGACGAAATCTAATGAGGTTGGAATCACAATTAGGCATCCTGAAACAATTAATCATAATTTTTTAAAATTTCCTTTCTTTTTCCTTAAAAAATAAATATAAAGGAAATGTGAAAACGTTACCATTAATTGCTAGCATTTTTGGTGCAGACTGGCAGTAAAACCTTCTTTGTAATGCCATATGTCTCTGCATAGTTTACTATCTCTGATAATTTTATGAAGCTAAATAATAACTTGAGGCGGGAGACATACCAAAAATATTTTCATGAAGGATGGGAATCCACTACTTTACATCTCACAGTAGTTTGGTTGACATGCCAACCCGTATCATGTGAAAGAGCTGCCCAAACTTCAACATCATCAGATCTACTTGAAGTACTGGAATGCTTTGTAGCACACACCAACATAATAATGTTATATAAACTATTTGAAAATCAAACTAAAATCAAAATTAAAGAGATATCAACATTAGCCTGACATAAGCTTAGTTGTCTGTATACTCCATGGTGCTTTGTAACTTCAATACAAATGATGAATATTGTTTAACGATTATAGACTCTGATGATGTCTGAGTATCCATTTTGTTGTCCAACTTCATATTTTCCATTCTGTTAAATGTGTGAAGCCTCTTCTCCATAATTCACCGAACTTTGGCTATCTTTGTAGAAGAGGGTTCCTCTGGTCTAGTCTCTGGACCAATAGCTACTGGTAAAGAATATATTTCCAGGTAATTGTAACCTTTTTTCCCCAATGACACATCACAATATTCTTACTTCTAAATTTAGGATATTCTCTTACACATTTTCTTACATCTATGACACTCCAATTTTCCAATTGGGCATAGGTGAAGATTTTGTAACTCCCATCTTACTTATGCATGCAACACTCTCATGAACACACAAATACCACCTTATATTTTATGATATATTTAATTACATGAACTGGAATACTCATTGAAATTGTTAACCTCAAAAATGTGAATCGAATCGGAACTACATAAAAACCGGATCAAAAAACTGGTTGACCAAAAAATACATAAATTATTCAAATTTAGGAAAAAACATGTATATTAATGTGCATCCATATGAATCTCAACCATTATACAAAAATATTTCCATTTAGCTTGACTTTTCCTGGACACATATTTGGAGGTTTCCCAACATGAAATTCCTAAAGAATATGTTGTCCTGAAGCCTAGCGTGCACCATATCATATTTAAAATATAAAGTCTTTGGCACCCTTAAACCTGACACTAGTCTGAGAATCCAATACCATACTACGAGAATATTTATTCTAAGAGAGCTTACCATGAATTTAAAACCAAATTTTTTCTTAAGGTTGAAAGTGGTTCTGTGTCTCATAACTCTGTCTGAAGGATAAATTTCCATATCATACAACAGAGGCAAGCTTAAAATGCTTGTTCTATAGCTGGAAGTATTGTTATGACATTGTTCCCAACTTTAAGCCCTTTGTTGAAGGGCCTCAAAAGGATGTAAAAGTGATTTAGTGGGTCATAATGTTGAATGTTAGGTATTATTGTGAGATTATTTTCCTAGCATGCTCCTAGTAAATTGAAAAGGGTTTTTTTTGTTTATTGTTTAGGCCAAATATTGTAATAGCAACACTAGTGATGCTAAAAGGCCACTTTCTTGTTAATTTGACCATGAATATCTCTTTTACAAAGAAATATTTCTTAGCTTTGTTTACGTTAGTGGTTCGCTAAGAACTTTTCTATAGTGTCTTCTTTAAAGGGTGCTAGCTCAATGGAAGAGCGCCTTCTTTACAAGCAGGAGGTTGGTGGTTCGATTCCATCATGCCCTGATATTCATAGGGAATGGTGGCGATCAGTTTTTGGTGACAGATGCTCTTTTGAACATCACCAATGAGCTTATGGTGAAATTTTTTGACCCTTTCCAAAATATTAAATGGTGACGGTCAATGAACGACACCATATATACGCATCAATAGTGACGACCATGAAAGGTCTGTCACCATAAATCATTGTTTTTAATATGAAATGGCAAGGGTCACTGTTTGTCATTAAAGTCATTATTCGTGACGGGCCTTGATGTCACCAATGAGCTTATCATGAAATTTTTTGACCGTCACCAAATATGAAATCGTGACGATCAACGAACGTTACCATATATATGCACCAATAGTGACAACCATGAAATGTCCATCACCGAAAATCGTTGTTGTTCATATGAAATGGTGACGGTCACTATCCGTCATTATAATCAATATTGATGACAAACCTTGAATGTCACCACAACACATACTTTGGGTGACGCCACCTTTTGTGACATTTAGGTTTTTGGTGGCGGAGGCTATTGTCCGTCACCATTGCTCATGAAATGGTGACGGTCACTACCCTTCATTATAAACCAATATTGGTGACGGACCTTGTATGTCACCACAACACCTTTACTTTCGGCGACACCATCTTTGGTGATGTTCAGTTTTTGGTGACGAAGGATCTTTTGACCCTCACCAATGAGCTTATGGTTACATTTTTCGCCCCTCACATATGCCATTTTTTCTTGTAGTGGATATTTAATAAATGAAATATTTTCCTTAGACAGATCACCATAGGACACATGAAATAGATCGGTGTGTGAGTCAAGAACATACATGCTCTCAAGTTTGAAGATGCGTGCAAATATTTGAGGAGAAAATAAAAGGTTAGAGGCTTGGTGGTTAAGAGGGAGAATGAATTACCTCTCGACATGCAGCCTCAAAAGAAGCCTCAGAAACTTGTCAAGTAGGCACAATTAGAGAAACAGATAGGAAACCGAGTGGAGAAATCCACTCAAGCAGAGACCTCCAGTAGGGGGGAATTTCAAACCAGGTCAAAATAGGAAGCACATGTAACCATACCTCCAGGTGAGAGGTGGGGCAATGTGAAGACATAATCCCAAGAGAAGAAATTTGGCAGGGTCCATTGAGATGTCTTGTCTCATGGATCATTACCTTGCTATAGGGGCCATAGTACACAATAGAAGGATGGATCAGTAGAGGTTGATGTAGTTATATGTCAGAGTGATAGATGCCAAATACTGGAGCGAAGAGAAGAGTTGGGAACAATGGAGATAGCACAAATGTAGTGTCAACATCTGCACATATTTTTTAGTTGACAATGTAGTAGCTAGCAGAAGTCAAAATACTCTGGTGACAAATGCATCGTACTCATTCAGTTTGGATGCTTTCTCAGTTTCAAAAGTTGCTATAGCAAACAACACTAAAGAGGTGTTGTATGCAGAACATTCAAAAGGTACCAAATTAGGATAGAGTTGAATTCCTTTCTTGTTAGGAGGGAGTGTTGAAATTGGCAACAAGAAATATTGAAAATGACACCCATTAGGCTTCTAAGTTAATTTTCCCTTAATTAAATTAGAAGTAAATTGTAATTCCATATCACATCACATATTGTAAGTGTTAATTGAGTTAGGAAGACTTAATTAGCTCAGTAAATTCGAGTTGGAGGTCAAACTAGAGGCATGTAGGGTGTCTCCTACTTTTTAGGTTATTTGTGAGTTGCAATTAGTTAACTCAAGTATTTGAGTTAAAATCAATTTAACTAGATCTAAATGAGAGATGAGATAGTGATAGGTCTAGTGAATTAAATCTAATTTACTTCACATGCAATGATCAATCAACTAACTGATAATTCTCTAGAAATAATTGTTGCATGTTAGTTCTAAGGAAGTCCAAGTTGAGATTGGGGTTAAAGGGAAGATAACTATCAGTTGTATAACTATAAAGTTGTACAAGTCACGCATGAGATCATTAGGAAGCCTTGGATGTATTGTGAAATCATGAATTGGTAATTTTCTAATTAATAGGGGCTCAATTAGCCCAGGACTACGTAAGCAAGATTGGTTAGGCAAAGGTAAGCAAGTGGCTAAATATTGGACAAAACATGATAGATTAGTGCCAGATCAGAGCAGGATCAAGGTGAGATAGTCAGCAGAGTGCAGAGGTTTCTCATGAAGAGAAATAACATTGTATTGTTTCATGTTCTTTAATTTAAGCAATACACAGATAACGAGATTTTTAGCTGAGGCTTTCCCCAAATACATATTGTGTTGTGAGATTGATATTTATTTTTCTTACTTGTTTATGTAATTGTGCGTTCGAAATTGGTTTCCACAATTTGTAGAATTGATTCAATATTTTTTTTAGTAAATTACAGGTTTAGTTGAATCTATGTAGATATTTCTACAATAATTTTCTAAAACAATAGACTTTAATCTACTCTACCAATTGCAGAAACCAATTTAAATGTTCATGAAATAACGAAGCATACAAGAGAAATAATGAAATCAAAACATTACACAATGGTTTCCTATGTAAATCCACCTCTAAAAATGTCATTTAAGGCCTCAAAACAACTCTAGAAGTTCAGGACCTGAAAACTTGCAAAAAATAGTAAATTGTGCTACAATTAAGTAAACTGAAAAACTAAAATAAAAAATGGCGGGGGTCCAAGTGGAATAGTTAGATGTCCACCAATATTCACCTGGATAAAAGAAGTATCAAAAAGTTGTTGAGCAGATGTAATTAAAGAAACAGAGAAGAGACCGAGTGGAGACATCCAATAAAGAAGAGACCTCCAGTAGGAGGTAATTTTGAGCCACGTGGGCATAGGGAGCACATGCAACCATACCTCCAGGTGAGAGGTGGGGTGATGTGAAGACATAATCCTAGGAGAAGAAATTTGGGCAGGTTCCATTGAGATGTATTGTTTCATGGATCATTATCTTGCTACAAGGGCCCATAGTACACTGTACCAAGATGGATCAATAGTGGTTGATGCTGTCATATGTTAGAGTGATGAATTTCAGATACCGGAACAAAGAGCAGTGTTGACAGTAGTGCAGATAGCACAGATGCAGACTCAGCAACAACACAGATTTTTCAATTGACAATGTAGTAGCTAGCAGCAGTCACAGGACTTTGGTGATAGATGCACCATACTAATTCAGTTTGGATGCTTTTTCAGTTTCATAAGTTTCAGTAGCAAACAAAACTAGAGATGTGTTGCATACATAACATTCCAAAGGTAAGATATCGGGATAGAGCTGAATTCCTTTCTTATTGAGAGGAATTGTTGAAATTGGCAACAAGAAATATTGAAAATGGCACCCAAGAGGCTTCTAGTTTAATTTTCCCTTAATTAAATTAGAATTAAATTGTAAATCCTAATCACATGACAAATTGTGAGTGTTAGCTGATTCAAGAATACTTAGTTAGCTCGGTTAATTCGATTTGGAGGTCAAACTAGAGGCATGTAGGGTGTCTCCTACATTTTAGAAGCCTTGGTTGAGTTATTTGTGAGTTGTAATTAGTTAACTCAAGTATTTGAGGTAAAATCAGTTTAAATAGTTCTATAACATTACAAATTTTAAGAACTGGTCGACCCTTTCATCTCTTTCTTTCCACTATTTATTCACCCTGATATTTTCTCTTCTTAGCAAGTTGTCCTGAAGATGAGTCTTGATTTAGACTTGAAATGTAGACTAAAAATGAAGTCTATGGATATTCCGAGTTTTGCATCTGAAAATATACACCACTAAAACCTCCAACCTATCATTGTTACCCTGTATGGAAGGAATACATGGATTTATATTCATAATCTTTAAAAAACAAGGATCAAAATTCAAAAAAGAGAAGAAGATCTTTCATTCCTAAAACACTACCGTGATTCTAATCTTACTCCATCCTTTGCTCTCATCAAACATAAACTGCACAACTAGCACAACCACTGGGAATTCGACTGGCTCAACAAATCCCTAATCCATCATGAAATTAATAGAACATTAAAAATTTTAAGAACTGGTCGGCCCCTTCATCTCTTTCTTTCCACTATTAATTCACCATGATCGTTTCTCTTCTTAACAGGTTGTCCTGAAGATGAGTCTTGATTTAGATTCGAAACATAGACTAAAAATGAAGACTATGGATATTCCAAGTTTTGCATCTGAAAATATACAGCACAGAAACATTCAATCTATCATTCTTACCCTGTACAGAAGGGATACATGGATTGAGATTCATAATATCAAAAAAACAAGGATCAAAATTCAAAAAAGAGAAGCAGATCTTTCATTCCTAAAACACTGTCGTGATTCTAATCTTACTCCAGCCTTCGCTCTCATAAAACATAAACTATACAACCAGAAAAACCACAGGGCATTCGACCAAGTCAACAAATCCCTAATCTGTCATGAAATTCATAGAACATTAAAAAAATTAAGAACTGGTCGGCCCTTTCATCTCTTTCTTTCCACTATTTATTCACCTTGATCTTTTCTCTTCTTAGCAAGTTGTCTTGAAGATGAGTCTTTATTTAGACTTGAAATGTTAGACTAAAAATGAAGACTGTGGATATTATGAGTTTTTCATTTGAAATCTACACCACAGAAACCTCCAATCGGTCGAATTAAATATGATTTAATTCACATGTAGTGTTCAATCAGTTAACTAATAATTTTCTATAAATAGTTGTTGCATGTCAGTTCTAAGGAAGGCCCAATTGAGATTGGGGTTAAAGGGAAGATAACTATCAGATGTATAATTAGAAAATTGTATAGGTCATGTGTGAGGTCATGAAGAAGCATTTGATGTGTTTTACAATCATTAATTGGGAATTTCCTAATTAATAGGGTCTCAATTAGCCTAGGAATCTGTAAGCAAGGTTGGCCATGTAGAGGCAAGGAAGTGGTTAAATATTGGACCAAACTTGCTTAGATCAGCACCAGAACATAGCAAGATCCAAGTGAGACAACCATCAGAGTGTAGAGGTTTCTGTTGATCACCGGTTGTAATTGATGTCAACCCAAGCAACACTAGGGGCTAACCCAATATTGCATGGGAATTTTGACCTACCAAATTAATATATTCTAGGTCAATAATTCTTTTGATGGTTTCTACTTGTCGAGATGTTTCCGTTGATATATGGCACGCCATGTAATTCTTCACGGTTTGAGAGATATTCATGTTTGAAGTTTGTACCCCCGGTTAGTGGGCTAAAACCCCATGGGGTTGGGGCATGGGTCATTGAAAAGTCATAATTAATATTTTTTAAGCTCCTAAAATCCCTCCCACATTCACTTGTTGAAGCCCCTCTCAACTTAAGCATTTATATAAATTGTGATCTTCATTTCCTCCTTAGGCAAGAGATTTGGCCATCTGAAACAGGTCATTATGGAATTTTCTCTCTAAATTTTTTTCTACAAAGGTTCAGAAGTGGAACCTTTTATGAGGTGAAGCAAAAATCCTGAGGAAGCTACTTTGAAAATTTTAGATCAAGGTGTACAATATTTTTGGAGATATGATCTGTGGAAGTCAGGGTTTTGGCAGGCTCCTGAAATTTATCTCAAAGAAGTGACCCTGGTAAAATCGTAATAACTCTCTCTCTGAGTATTAGATTGGAATTCTGTAAAAATTAATAGATATTACATATATTTTAGGTTTTTCTCTATCAATTTCAAAGCCAAATGAAGAAACAGTGACACGTGGCATGTCGTACAAGTTAGCTTTGCTGAAACAGTCCATAATTAGGGCATTGTGAGAGATTGGGTATAACTCTCTCTTG
The DNA here is from genome assembly GCA_034641835.2 of Pinus albicaulis. Classification (NCBI taxonomy): domain Eukaryota; kingdom Viridiplantae; phylum Streptophyta; class Pinopsida; order Pinales; family Pinaceae; genus Pinus; species Pinus albicaulis. The sequence continues at coordinate 183,797,441 of CM076574.1, forward strand.
AAGAATCCAAATTGGGTCAGAACTGTGGCATTGGAAATAAAACTCATAGGAATACTATAGGACCAAAAATCAGATATTGAGGATCTAAAATAAACAGAGATACACCAGATTCAATATCGAGCTCCTAGAAGGCAAGAAAAAGCTAGATCATGTGTTGTCAAGGGTTGTAAAGGACCAGAATTTATATGGCAGAAAAGCAAAGAAAGGTGCAGTAGAGGGTAGCATGACATGAGCAGAAACCAAGGTGCATAACAACAGTAAGAAGTTCATCATATGAAGTCTTCAAGTGGGTAGCACTGCATACAATCATTGTAAAGGTATCATTGTACTAAGTCATTGTAAATACAATATTGTAAAAATTGTACTAGTGTCTATCTGCCAAGGGTTGAAGAGGTAGTGTTGGGAGGTCTAGGATCATCATTAGGTGGTTGTGTGAAAGTTGGAGTTATGGTCTAATATATATTCTTCTTCTACATCATTCTATATCATTGTAAAGTGGACCATTTTCTCTGGTACGGGAGTCCATTCTTCTTTTATTCTTCTATAGGGTGGTAGGGTGGTGCTAGGGTGAGTTGTAGCTCATTGGGTGTTGGGGCATCCGTTCAATTGACTACTGAATAATCTCAACCGTTGGAGTGTCCATCCAGTGGGAGCTGGAGAAGAATGTTTTTCTAGATTCTAGGAATTTTGATCTTTATTTTCAATTGGAATTGAATATTAAAGAATTATTAGAAAAGCATTAGGTGGTTTTTGTCCCAGAGGGTTTCCACCTTAAAAACTGTGTGCATTTGTGTTCCTCTTTTTTGCTGTTATCATTGTACAAACACTGATAATAATTGAAGATTAACTAATGCTCTAATTGAAAGGAATACTTATTCACCCCCCCCCCCCCTCTCAGTATTTCCAACAATTGGTATCAGAGCTTGGTTCCTTCAATAGCAGTTTAACAGCTGGAAGGAGGTCATGGAGCATACCAAGAATGGTGTACCTCTATTCAATGAAGATAATTATGCACTCTGGAATGGAAGAATGGAGGTCTATCTCTTGGCACAAGGTTACGAAGTATGGGACACTGTTCAAAATGGAACTACATCAACTACGGATGAACAAGGTAAGAAGAATTTGGTAAATGATGCAAAAGCAAAGAATATTATTATCAGTGGACTTATTGAATCTGCTTATCATAAGGTGTTGGGTTGTAAAACTGCCAAAAATGTATGGGACAAGCTTGAGAACATATATGCAGGTGACTCAAATGTCAAAGAAGCAAAGCTTCAAATCTATAGAGCAAAATTTGAGCAACTCTGAATGAAAGAAGATTGCAACATTTCTGTATACTTCCAATACGTTGATGAAATAACCAATACTTTGGAAGGATTGGGAGAGCCAATTGAATAGAAGACTATTATACAGAATATTCTTAGAACGTTGCCAGGGAGATTCAACCCAAAGGTATCGGTCTTAGAATATAGTGCAAATTTGGACAAACTCAGCAAAGAGGAATTACATGGAGTTCTCATAGCATATGAAATGAGACTTGATGAAGAAGAGGGTACTTCGCATCTAGAAATTGTGTTCGTTGCAACTAAGAAAACCAATAAGGATAAACAACCTTCAATTGAAAAGACATGCACCTGCAAGTGTGAAGAAAAGGGAGACGATGAAGAAGGTCTTTCAGATGAAGAATATGCTTACTTCATGAGAAAACTAAAAATTGGTAAGGGAAAATTCAAAGGTAAACTTCCATTAATATGTTTCAGCTGTAATGAGGTTGGGCATTTTACAGCAAAATGTCCAAACAAAAGTGATGGAAACTCAAAAGGAAATAAAGGCTTTGAGAAATTCAACAAGCAAGGATCCAAAAGGAACTTTCTCTCTAAAGAAGATATCTCATCATCCAATGAAGAAAGTGACAACAAAGAAGAAGCCAATGAGAGAGTATTGTTTATGGCCAAGCACAATAAACCTAAGCAGAATAAACAAGAGGTATCAAACAACGAAGAAGGATGGACCATAGAAGAATTTTATGTGGAAGCAATCAAGCTTATAAAAGATCTCAAGGTGGAGAAGATCCATTCCAATACTCTTGAAGAACAAGTTCAAGGTCTCAAAATTGAAGTTGAAGAACAAAAATGCATAGAAGAGTCACTTCAAAAGAAGTTGGAAGAAAGAAACCAAGAAAGGGAAGAATTAAAAGCCAAAGTAGTCTCGCTGCGTGAGGAAGTGAAGAAAGGAAAAAATATCCAAAACTATGCCAACAGCTCAAGGGCATTGGAAGAACTCATCAACAATAAATGATCTTACAATCGCAGAAGTGGCATCGGTTACAAAGAAGAAGAAGTAGGACCTTCTACAAGAAAATACAATGAACCTATGAGATCTGACATGCATGTAGACTTCACTAGAAAAGATTCATAAGAACAGCCTTGGAAGACAATTCCTCAACGAAATTTTCCATCCAGGTACCAACATATTTTTTATGGCTACTATTATTCATGTGGAAAATTTGGTCATAAAGCTGTAGAATGTCACACGTACCATAGGAACGAATAGAATTCCAGGAGATCCGTCAAATATGAACCTCCCAGGGTCAGCGAAACATCAAAATATTTGAACATTTAAGAAATAATATTGAATGTTACAAATGTCAAAACTTTGGACACATAGCCAAAGACTGCAGACTTGAAAAATCCTCCAGAAGAATCTTCGAAGCCACAAAACGAACAAACATGGAAGAAGAATAAAAATGATAATTGTGCTTTCGCTTTCAAGGCTCAAAAGAACAAATATGTGTGGTATGTTGATAGCGGTTGCTCAAGGCATATGATTTGAGATAGAAATAAATTTGTATCTCTGAAAGAGAAGAAGGATGGAACCGTGTCTTTTGGAAATAATGGATCTTCAAATTTTATAGGATCAAGTACTGTCACTCTCGAAAGAAAATATGCTCTAGCCAAGAATTTTCTATTGGTTGAAAACATGAATCACAATCTTCTTAGTGTTGGACAAATGTGTGATCAAGGACACACAATACTATTAAACTCCACAAAATGTGAAATCAGGAAAGGCAGGTATGGTGAAATTGTGGCTACAGCAAGTTGAGCTCCAAATGACACATATGTTTTGGATGAAGCAACTAAAGCACGCCTTCTAGATAAAGAGGATGATATAATATTTGGTAGCAATGATGATCGACTAAGTAAGAACTTTGCTACAAATATGAAAAGTGAGCTCGAGATTTTTTTACTTGGTGAGCTAACATACTTCTTAGGGCTTCAAATATCTCAGCAAGAGAAATGAATAGTTATATGTCAAGCCAAGTACATCAAGGAAATGCTCAATAAATTCAAAATGGAATATTATAAACCCATCCTTACTCCAATGGTAACTCATTTCAAATTGAGCATAGACGACTCATCTAAGGATGTGGATCAGAGGTTGTACAAATCTATTAGTAGTATTTGTCTGATTAGTAGTATTCTATATGTAACAGCCTCCTGACCAGATGTTATGCAAGCAGTTGGACAAGTAGCAAGGTTCCAAGCAGCACCAAAAGAATCACATAATAAATATTCACCATCATTGGAATATCTTCGCTAGAAGCTTCGGATTCTCCCAAGTTCTCATTATATTTTCCTTTTTCAGAATATAAAGGGGGATTGGAAGTAGATTACAGGTTTCCAGGATGGTTGTGTGTTGGGGGAGTGGAAGTGTGTACAGGTCCATAGGATGGTTTTGTTTTAGGGGGAGTTACCCTTTGCCATTGATGTCAAAGGGGGAGAGAATGTTGTAGGAAGAGGTGTCATCATCACAGGGGGAGTACTTGTGTTGCCATCAATGCATAAGGGGGAGATTTTTGATAAGCAGTTGTCATTGATGTCAACCCAAGCAGCACCAGGGGCTAACCAAATATTGCATGGGAATTTTGACCCACCAAATTAATATATTTTGGATCAATAATGATTTTGATGGTTTCTACTTGTCGAGATGTTTCCGTTGATATATGGCACGCCATGTAATTCTTCACGTTTGAGAGATATTCATGTTTGAAGTTTGTACCCCCAGTTAGTGGGATAAAACCCCATGGGGTTGCGGCATAGTTCATTGAAAATTCATAATTAATATTTTTTAAGCTCCTAAAATCCCTCCCATGTTCACTTGTTGAAGCCCCTCTCAACTTAAAAATTTATATAAATTGTGATCTTCATTTCCTCCTTAGGCAAGGGATTTGGCAATTTGAAATAGGTCATCGTGGAATTTTCACTCTAAATTTTTTTCTACGAAGGTTCAGAAGTGGAAATTTTTTTGAGCTGAAGCCGAAATCCTGAGGAAGCCACTGTGAAAATTTTAGGTCAAGGTGTACAATATTTTTGGAGATATGATCTGTGGAAGTCAACGTTTTGGTAGGCTCCTGAAATTCATCTCAAAGAAGTGACCTTGGTAAAATTGTCATAACTCTCTCTCTGAGTATCAGATTGGAATTCCATAGAAATTTACAGATAGTGCATAGACTATAGGTTTTTCTCTATCAATTTCAGAGCTGAATGAAGAAACGGTGACACATGTCACGCCGTACAAATTCGCTCTGCTGAAACAGTCCATAATTAGGGCATTGTGAGAGATTGGGTATAACTCTCTCTTGAAGAATCCAAATTGGGTCAGACCTGTGGCTATGGAAAGAAAGCTCAGAGGAATACTACAGGACAAAAAATCAGATATTGAGGATCTGAAATAACATAGATACACCAGATTCAATATCGAGCTCCTAGAAGGCAAGAAAAAGCTAGATCATGTGTTGTCAAGGGTTGCAAAGGACCAGAATTTCTATGGAAGAAAAGCAAAGAAAGGTGTAGCAGAGGGTAGCATGACAAGAGTAGCAACCAAGGTGCATAACAGCAGCAAGAAGTTCATAATATGAAGTCTTCAAGTGGGCAGAACTGCATACAATCATTGTAAAGGTACCATTGTACTAAGTCATTGTAAATACATTATTGTAAAAATTGTACTAGTGTCTATCTACCAAGGGTTGAAGAGGAAGTGTTGGGAGGTCTAGGATCATCATTAGGTGGTTGTGTCAAAGTTGGAGTTATGGTCTAGTATATCTTCTTCTTCTACATCATTCTATATCATTGTAAAGTGGACCATTTTCCCTGGTACGGGAGTCCATTCTTCTTTTATTCTTCTATAGGGTGGTAGGGTGGTGCTAGGGTGAGTTGTAGCTCATTGAGTGTTGGGGCATCTGTTCAATTAACTAATGAATAATCTCGAGTGTTGGAGCATCCATCCAATGGGAGCTAGAGAAGAATTCTTTTCTAGATTCTAGGAAGTTGGAGCTTTATGTTCAATTCGAGTTGAATATTAAAGAATTATTAGAAAAGAATTAGGTGGTTTTTGTCCCAGAGTGGGTTTCCACATTAAAAATTGTGTGCATTTGTGTTCCTCTTTTTTGCTGTTATCATTGTACAAAAACTGATAATAATTGAAGATTAACTAATGCTCTAATTGAAAGGAATACATATTCACCACCCCCCGCCCCTCAGTATTTCCAACAGTTTCTTAGGAATAGAAATAACATTGTAGTGTTTCATGTTTTTTAATTTAATATGTAATATACATATAGTGGGGTTTTTAGGTGAGGCTTTCCCTAGATACATCTTGTGTTGTGTGATTGATATTTATTTCTCTTGTTTATGTAATTGTGTGATTGAAATTGGTTTCCGAAATTTGTAGAATTGATTGAGTATTTTGTTTTACTACATTACAAGATCAGTAGAAAATATTTAAATATTTCTATATTGTATCGAAGAAGGATTTTTTTGGGCGGTGATTTTGCAGAGAAAATATGAAATTTTTTGGTAAAATTTAAAAATAAATAGTAGAGCTAGATTCCTTTCCAAACAATGCCCAAATTAAAAAAAAAAATCTATTGAATTGGATTTCGGATGGGGAGATGTTGTCGATTTAAAATAAACACTTTTTTCAGAAAATTTTGTGATGGCAGGACAATTACAACGTGGATATGAGTTTCCAGAGTGCCCAGATGATGTGATATTTATCAAATGGAAGGTTTTCCTTAGACACATCACCACGAGAGCAATGAAAAATATTAGTTTGTATATGCTCTCAAGGTCGAAGTGCATGAAAATATTTGAGGAGAAAGTAAAAGGTTAGAGGCATGGTGGTTGAGAGGGAGCATGAATTACCTCTCAACATGCAGCCTCAGAAGAAGCCTCAGAAAGTTGTGGAGCAACCACAATTAGAGAATAAAAGAGGAGATCAAGTTGAGACATCCACTCAAGCATAGACCTCCAGTAGGGGGGGATTTCGAATCAGGTGGGCAGAGGGAGCACATGTAGCCATACCTCCAAGTGAGAGGTGGGATGATGTGAAGACATAATCCCAAGAGATGAAATTTGGGCAGGGTCCATTTAGATGTCTTGTCTCATGGATGATTACCTTGCTACAGGGGCCCATAGTACGTAATAGAAGGATGGATCAGTAGCGGTTGATGCAGTTAGATGCCAGAGTGATAGATTTCAGATACTGGAGTGAAGAGAAGAGATGGAAACAATGCAGATATAATGTCGAATGTTAAATATTGGACCAAAATTTCTTAGATCAATGCAAGATCATAACAAAATCAGGGTGAGATAGTTAGCAAAGTGCATAGGTTTCTCGGGAAGAGAAATATAATTTTATTGTTTCATGTTCTTTACTTTAAGCAATACACAGATAATGGGTTTTTTAGCTGAGGTTTTACCCAAATACATATTCTGTTGTGAGGTTGATATTTATTTCTCTTACTTGTTTATGTGATTCTTTGATCAAAATTTGTTTCCTTAATTCGTAGAATTAATCCAATAATTTTTTTAGTACATTACAAAATCAATTGAATATATTTAGATATTTCTACAGTAATTTTCTAAAAAAATACACTTCAATCTATTGTACCAATTACGGAAACCAATTTAAACGATTGTGAAATCACGAAGCATCCAAGAGAAAGTATTCAATCAACACATTACACAATAATTTACTAGGGAAAGCCACATATAAAAACATCGTTTAAGGCCTAAAAACGGATCTGGAAGTTCAGGACCTGAGAAACTGCCAAAAATAGTAAATTGTGCTATAGTTAAGGAAACTGAAAACTAAAAGAAATAATGGCGGGGGTCCAAGTGGAATAGGAAGATTTCCATCGATATCCACCTAGATCAAAGAAGCACTAGAAATATGTCAAGAAGACACAACAATAAGTAGAGAGGAGACCGACTCGAGACATCCACTCAAGCAGAGAACTCCAGTAGGGGGGAATTTCGAGCCAAGTGGCCAGAGGGAGCACATGCATCCATACCTCCAGGTGAGAGGTGGGGTGATGTGAAGACATAATCCCAAGAGAATAAATTTGGGTAGGGTCCATTGATATGTATTGTATCATGGATCATTACCTTGATACAGGGCCCCACAATACACAGTAGTAGGATGAATCAGTAGCAGTTGATGTCGTCACATGTCAGAGTGACAAATGTCAGATACTGGAGCGAACAACAGATTTGACAGTAGTGTAGATAACATAGATATAGAATCAGAAGCAGCACAATTTTTTCAATTGATAGAGCAGTAGCTAGCAGCATTCAAAATACTCTAGTGACAGATACATCATACTAATTCAGTTTGGATGCTTTTTCAGTTTTAGAAGTAGCAGTACAAAACAACACTAGAGAGGTGTTGTATGCAGGACATTCCAAAGGCAACGAATCAGGATAGAGTTGAATTCCTTTCTTATTGAGAGGGAGTGCTGAAATTGGAAAAAAGAAATATTGAAATGACACCAGGAGGATTCTAATTTAATTTTCCCTTAATTAAATTATAATTAAATTGTAATTCCAAATCACATGACAACTTGTAAGTGTTAGCTGAGCCAGGAATACTTATTTAGCTCAACCAATTCGATTTGGAGGCCAAACTAGAGGCATGTATTGTGTCTCCTACGTTTTAGGAGTTGTGGTTGAGTTATTTGTGAGTTGTAATTAGTTAACTCAAGTATTTGAGTTAAAATTAGTTTAAATAGTTCTAACTGAGAGATGAGATATTTATAGGTCTAGTGAATTAAATCTGATTTAATTCACATGCAGTGATCAATAAGTTAACTAATAATTCACTATAAATAGTTTTTGCATGTAGGTTCTAAGGAAGGCCCAAATGATATTGGGGTTAAAGGGAAGATAACTATGAGTTGTATAATTAGAAAATTGTATAGGTCATGAATGAGGTCATCAGGAAGCATTGAATGTATTGCACAATCATTAATTGGTAATTTCCTCATTAATATTAGATCAATTAGCCCAGGAATGCCTAAGCAGGGTTGGTCATGCAGAGGCAATAAAGTGGTTAAATATTGGACCAAACTTGCTCAGATCAGTGCCAGATCATAGTAGGATCAGAGTAAGACAATCATCAAAGTGCAGAGGTTTCTCAGGAAGAGAAATAACATTTTTTTTTTTAATGTTCTTGACTTTATGCAATACACAGATAGTGGGGTTTTTAGCTAAGGCTTTCCCCATATACACCTTGTGTTGTGCAATTGATATTTCCTTCTCTTGTTTATCTGGTTGTGTGATCAAAATTGGTTTCCGAAATTTGTAGAATTGATTCAGAATTTTGTTTTTGTACATTACAAGATCAATTGAATCTATTTAGATATTTCTACATGGTATCGAAGTAGGAATTTTTTGGGTGGTGATTTTGCAGAGAAGATATGAAATTTTTTGTGCAAAATTTTCAAAAATAAAAATAACAGATTTGGATTCCTTCTGAAAAAATACCCAAATTCAAAAAAAAATCGACTGAATTGGATTTCATATTAGGGAGAAATCGTCGATTTAAAATCAACTCTTTTTCATAAACTTTTGTGACGGTGGGACAATTACAATGTAGATCTGAGTTTCTAGAGTGCCCAAATGATTTAATATTTAGCAAAGGGAAGATTTTCCTTAGACACATTGCCACGTGACAGATGAAACAAATCAATGTGCGAATCAAGAACATGTATGATCTCGATGTCGAAGATGCATGAAAATATTTGAGGAGAAAATCAAATGTTAGAGCCTTGGTGGTTGAGGGGAAGCACGAATTAGCTCTTAACAAGTAGCCTCAGAATAAGCCTTAGAAAGTTGTGGAGTATTCTGTTACACAACATTTTGTCACTGTCCCTGCAATCCCCATCTTGCACATTGGAGGGTCATTTCTGTGACTAATAAGAATTGTCATGCCTTGGAAAGACCATCATTGCATCCCTTTACATGAGAGAAATATTCCTTCTGCTGACAATTCCCTGAGTAGAGCTTCAGTAAACCCTGTTTTTGCCTTGGCGCGAGTAGCCAATTCTGCCCTCGTGCCAATGGGCCCCACGCCAGTTGGCACTCTGTCCCAGTTAGCCACCCGTGCCGCATTGTTTATGGAATGTTTTTTTTAAAATAGAGGTAGAGATTCCACTCTAACAACTTCGAGGATGAGTCATTGGGAGTGGTTGGACTGAATAACCATGGACTCCATCCTTTAGTTTATGGTTTCCACCTCTTGTGGGAACCTCCTAACGGATATGCCTCCCTTCCACCTTTATAGGGATCCCAACCTCCTCCTTTTCCTCTATAAAAATAAGCTATCTCTCGTTGCATAAGCTAACTGAACATGGAGAAATGAGTATACTATAGTTGAATTGTTGAAGAGATAGAACATTAAGGAACTTCGTTGAGAGATCTTAATTCCATGCCCTCATCTCGTCTGAATCCCCTGATGCGAATCTGAGATGCGCTTCGGCTGAACCCCGTTGGAGGAGACTGCGATGCCAAAGCTTTGGTTGTAACTCTTCCTTATATCAATACATATACATGACTATTTTTTGGTTCCCATTTTGCATTATGTCATTTTTTAATGCAATATGCTTAACCCTATTTGACTGGATAGTAGTTATGAATGAAGTTATTATGTCGTATGCTGTTATTGTTTACTGATCTATATGCAGGTATCCGAGCATGGCTGTAGAAGGATTGTGACTTGCTGAGGCAGGAGCGAGAGGCCACCACCACTATAGTCACGACGACAACATTGGACTCCAAGTAGGTCAATCTACCGTGTCCTATTTTCATTTAGTAATTTGGAACCTACACTCTAGCATGTATCTTTGTTTCTAGACCCACTCTAGGGCTAGAGGGATCGTCTATGTCAGTAGAGAGGATTTACTTGCTTAACAAATTGGCACTCCACTAGGGAATCAGTGTGAGTTTATCGTTTCATCTTGTTGAGTCAGATTCATTCGTTGACTTCCTTATTTGTCTTTTTCTAGTTTTCTTGCTTGTTTTAAATCCCCTGTTCAGCTCAACATTGTCAAGATTGACCTCTTCTCATTGGTTTTCCCCTTTTCCCATAGTTATCCGGCTTAACACACTTTTTTCTTGAATGGTCGTGCCAATTGGTGCAGGTTGCTTTTGTTGTAGTCGCGCCAACCCCTATTTGGCACGGATTTCTGCCTTACAGTCGTGTCGAATCTTGTAGGATTTAGTTTTAACTCCTTGATGAGTCTTTTGGTCAATTGTGCTTGACTTTGGGTTGTTTTTTGTGTGTAATTGAGACTTTGGGACTGTTTTGACTGTTGTAGGCTTGTTTTTCTCAGTTGTTTTTCTATTTTCTTATCATTGTAGTTTAAGGACTTAGGGTTTCTGAGTGTATTTGTGCACTAATCCTTATGTTTGGAAATCAAGTCTTTTTTATTGTTGTGAGTCTCATTCCCAGGTTGATTGCGCTAAGTTTTCTTGATCCCTTTGAGTGTTTTCTTTGGTTGGATGATCATTTCATTTTTCCATTTGATTCTTATCCTTGTTGCTCCAAGCATAGATTACATTGCTTATTTGGGTCACGTTGAAAACTTTCTTTTGGTTTGAAAGATTGCAACATTAGTTTGAGTGCTTTCTTGTGTTTGTTTTGCGTTAATTTAGTCATTCAATTTCAATTCATACATTTTCAATACTCAGGCTAGTGTTCATTTTGTTTTTCATGTAATTAGTGCATTGTGTGCTTCATTTCATTGGGAAAAAAAAAAAAAATTAATTCTTTCCTTTGCATCGAAAGTGATTTTTTTTTCATAACTAGAAATTTATAGTCTAGGAAAGAGTTTTTAATTTTCATTTGATTGCATTAGATGCAAGTGGATTTCTTTGCATATTCTCATTATTTTCTATTGTTTGAAAGATCTCTATCCTTCTCGTAATTAGAATTAATTGAATGGAAGATGGTGTTATTTTTCATATAGCTTGCATTTAGGAAATTTGAGATCCAATTTCGGTAGGAACTTGAAACTAAAACATAATCCAAGATAAACTTTAAAATTAATTCAATTAACCTAAGGAATCATTGGAACCTGACTCAAGATCTTTAGTGGTCTAGGCTAAAGATGTGTTCCAGTGTCTTAAAACCTAGTAGTTGACATTCACCATTTGGCTTTAGACAGTGCTAGTACGGACTTGTGCTCACTGTATCGTCAAGTATGTAAAGGGAGACCCCCCTAGGTTGAAATAATTTTATCCATAAGAAGCCAAGTCTGTCACCTTGTAACTGTGATACACCGAACACAGCATTTGGGGAGACTACCTGCATGTACGTTAAGTCCTTGGTCATTTCTCTTTCATTTGATCACCAAGGTGTATATGGAAGTTCATGGAAACTTGGTACACCCTCTTGCATAGAGTACCTGATTAATCATTTTGATCTTTTCGTGACTCCTTAAAAAGAGAAGAGATCGTCGAGCACTTGTCCTTTCATGCTCGTTTAAAATTGAAAGTGACTAGAGTCATCTTTTTCCTGTTTCTCGACTCTTAAAATATGAAACAACGAAGTCCAGTTTCAGTGTCATAAAATTAATTTCCCACGATCACACGCCCATTAAAATTTTTATTACTTGGCCTGTTTTTGTTTTCCTTAGATTTTGATCTTGGAGCCTTCGATTGGTTATATTTTTTTCCTTCCTGTTTTGAAATACAGTCATAGTGGCGGAACCACTAGTTTCATCGTCCTCACTGCCTCCTAGTGGTGGTTATTTTCTGGATGTTTCTTTTGAAACCCCTCAGTCCACTAGGTCTATCGAGTTTTTGCAGCCTATTCTCCTGTCTGTCTTGCCTCTTGCTACCTAACCTCTCCCTGAAGAGTCAGTTGAGTTTAATTGGCCTCCTTCAAGTGCTTGGTCTGGTTTTAGGGAAGAAGGAGAATTTCCTCCTATTACGTCGGGATCACCATTTTTAGCTACTGCTGTAACTCCTAGTCCCTGTAGTATTTTCGAAGATCTTATGGAAAAGTCAGACATGGATTCATCCAGTCCTGTTGGCAGTGAAGGAATGCCTGTTTCTATAGGAGAATATCAAATTTTTCCTGAAGATCTCCCTCGTGTTTCTACCCAGTATTCTCCACCATTGGTGTCACTTCTGCATGGATATAGGTCCTTGAGTCATATTATGTCTAGTGTTGCATCCATAGCACAATATAGTACATAAACTCCTCCTTGGAGTTCGGTCCTCCCTTCATTAGGACTATCACCTTCGAAACTTAATTCGTCGGTTACTGTTACATCTATCCCATTCCAACCTATTGTCTTTGTGGCTTCATCCACACCGGTTGTTATGACTCAGTTGTCCGGATATTTTCACACTCGCAGGTATATTTTTCTCAATCCTACGTAGCCTGTCAATCCCGATCCGAGTAGATCACAATCTAGTGCCGCAGAGGCCCCGCCTACTTCTAGTGCAGTTTCCACTGCTCGAGTGATTCTTGGAAGCCTTACTTTTGAAGAGTATCTATTGGTTGTTTAGCATCATAGTTCTTAGGGTTCTCATCAACCCCAAGCTCATGGAAATCCTCGATTCCATCACTATGATGCTATCGGCAACCCCGTTTATTCGTTTATGCATCATTATGATGAATATAGTAGTACTGTCTATTTTCCTCCTATTGAGCCTCATCAGGATGTTTATGATCCTTATCATACCCTTTCTCATCTTGGGCCACCTTAACTGTGCAACCCTCTGGCTTGCAAGGACAACCCTCATTGGGACAACCTTTGGCTCATCAAAGCTCTGCCTTTGGTCCATAGGGACAAACTTTCGGTCCACAAGGCCAACCTTCACAAGGTCAAAATTTGGTCCAATAAGGCCAACCCTATGGTCTATCTAGTCAACCTCAAAATCAACCAAGGCCATCTTATGCTTCTGGGGGGAAAATCTATCTGCCACATGGACAACCTTTTACACCACAACCGCCGCCACACGTTTAGTATGGCCAAAAATTTGTGCAACAAGGACAACCCTACGCTCCTCCTTCGGGTAAACCTAGTTATTTGGGAAAACCTGGTTATCAGGGAAAACATGGTCCATGGCAACCATCGGGCCAACCTCTTCCATAAGGGAAACTCGATGGCCCTCAGTATTTAGTTCAACCAGCTCAGCAGCTGGTTCAACCTACTCCCCAGCCGGTTCAATCGGTTCAGCAGTCAGTTCTACATGTTTATCCAATTCAGCCAGGTCTACCCACTTAGTAGCTCGCTCAACCTGCTCAGCAGGGTCCACCAGCTCAACCACAAGGTGCTTATTACCCTCAAGGTTAATATTAGCCGGTATATAGTGTGACCCAAATTTTTTATCCTCAAAATGAACCTTTATTGGTGTATCATCAACCTCAAAGACATGCTTACATTCCGCAATAGACTCCATATGTTGCTCAACAGGGACCTTAATGGTCTACTCAGACTCAGTATCTTGGTCCTCAACCCCAGTATCAATAGAATTATCCTGCTTCTAACCCCTATGGTCAAAATCCTCCAGGAAAAAATATATGGGGGAAGAAATCCTCTCGGGCTAGGTGGAATGTGAACACGGGTCTTTATCAGAGACCTCCAATGACTTTTAATACTCAATTACCATTTCTTGCTACGTTGGAATTACTAGATGTGTCAAAGTTAATGAACGATCCCATTCTTCATAACCCATATTGGCCTCCAGTTTCAACCAAGATTCCTAGTGATTGTCCCAACTTTGAGGGCAAGTTTGGCGAAGACCCCCATGTGCATGTTATGACTTACCACTTGTGGTGTTCCTCTAACTCTTGGGTTGACGATTCTATCTGGCTCCGTCTTTTCCAGCGAACTCTTACTGGTGCCACTGCAAAGTGGTACATTGATTTGTCTCGTGGCATCTTCCAAGACTTCAATTCTTTAGCCATGGCATTCCTTATGAATTTTCAGTTACCGGTCTACTTTGAGACTGGGATGCACCTCCTCACTTCATTGAAACAAGACCGAGCTACTCATATCTTGGATCATATTCATGAGTGGCGATGTCTTCGTCGCATGATCAAATTTGAGATTCCTGATCAGCTTCTGACTCATTGGTTCACCACCTCCTTTTTCAATCAGATTGCGAAAGACATAGCTATGGGGGAATGTGTAACCGAGGAACAAGCCATTGCTTACGCCCAGTACCTTGATCTTGTGTACCTTCAGTTTGGCACATTGTATGATATATTTCCTGATGCTCCTCGACCTGGAACTTCTAAACCACCAACGACTCCATTCGTCGATGGTATTATTGGTTTCATATCTCAGACTTCTCAGAAGTCTTCTTCTTCAAACTTTGAGAAGTCGAATTCTACTTCTTCCAACAATGTTGCTTCTTAGTCCACCTCAAATTATGGTAAGCCCATAGAATTTAATGCCATTTAGGTCAATCTGGTGGATGATGCTTATAAAGGTAAAAAGAAGGGTAAAGGTAAGGCCAAAGCTGATATCCCGAAACAGGATTCTCAGAAACCTCATGGTGGTGATGGTTCTTAATGCAAGCCAAAGTACCCTTGTTTGATTGTGATGAAGAGCACTTCACCAAGGACTATCCTTGATGGTCTGAAGTGAGCCGGTTGCTCAAAGGCACCCAGGGAACTACGGTCATTCTTAAAGAACCTTTCCCATCTCAGCAGACCCAGATGGCAGGTCAACCTTAGTCCTCTGCCCCATTTGGCTCTCAGGTGTTCATGATGAATAGTTCTGTAGCTGTTTCTATTGCTACTCGATCGAAAGATTATACTAGATTGTGTTAGGTAGCGGGGAAGGAGATCACTGATGGTCCTCCTCCACCTGTTTCTGGCCCTCTTGAGATTGAAATGCCCAATGCTGAATCCATTGTACGACCACCTTCCAAAGGTGTACTCTGCAAGTCTTCTTACAATCCCAACGCCCGTGCCACTCACCATTACAGTATTGTTGAGGATTTGGCTCAGGCACCGTCTACGATATCCACATTAGAAGTAATTTAGAGTTGTCCACATCAACGGAAGGCTTTGTTGTCTGCATTTTGCGGGATTGATCCTGCTGATACTAGCCTTCTTGCTTTTGATTTAGAGAATTTTGTTCCATGACTTCCACATCAGATTGCACTGATTATGCAAGTTGTTATTAATGGTCTCGACATCCATTGAGCAGTTGTGGACTAGGGTGCATAAACTTGTGTCATGTCATCTTCTTGCTGGAAAGCTATTGGTTCTCCCGCCCTGAATTCATCGCCAAATACCCTTAAAGCATTTGATGGAAGGGAATCAAAGCCTTTAAGTGTTATCACTAGTTTACCAATTACTTTGAAAGGGAAGACAGTCAATGTTGAGGTAGAGGTAGTTGATGCCACACTCAATTATAATCTTCTCCTCGGTCGCAGTTGGATTCATGCCATGTTATGCATTCCATCCACTCTCTTTCGTGTTCTGAAATTTCCGCACAAAGGAAAGATTGTTACTGTTGATAAATTTTCCTTCTTCACCTCTTCTTCTGAGAACAACGTTCCTTATGTGGATTAGATTCCTACTCCCTATGAGAGCATAGGGCCGGGTCTTTTCAGGGGTCCTACCCGAATGGGTATTTTTCCCCTTCCTCCACCAAACACTTTTTAGATCAATATGATCTCTCGGTCTGATGACCCATGGATTATTCCTTCGCCTGAACAGATTGATTCTTTCAGAGGTTCGATGTCATTGAGTCTGATTGAGATTAACTATTGTGAACTCGTTGTAGCTTCGAAAAAATCATAGTGTGATCATGCTCCTTTGAGCATGTCTCTTGACATTTATTCTCAATCCCCCTATCTTGGCGATTCAGATTTTCCTGATACTTTTAAAGAAGTGTTTCCCTTCGATGAATCCATCATGGAAACTATGTCTCTCGAAGATCTCTTGTGGGACAATGGTCATCATCATTCCTCGTTTATGCCTGGCGTCAAGGCCATGTATATATGTCTTGAGCAATTTGCATCTTAGGTTCCTTCTCCTCCGCTTCAAATGACTATTCTGACACATGACGTTTTTACGGAAGGTAACTTGAGTAATATTACATAGACGATTCCTATTGACATTTTCATGAAACTGGGAATTGTCGAGAACATCCATATCGGGGTCACTTGTTCTTCAGATGAAGTACAATTTACTCTAGCCTTTTCCGTGATTTTCGTGATGTCTTTGCATGGTCCTACGAAGAAATTCTCAGAATTGATCCTAGTATAGTGGTGCATGAAATTCCTACTTACCCAGGTTCAAAACCTGTTCGCCAGCGTCTTTGTCCTGTGCACCCTAGAAAAGCTACTACCATTAAAGGTGAAGTCGAAAAGATTCTTAGAGCTGATTTCATTTATCTGATTCCCTTGACAGAATGGGTCTCTAATATTGTCCCTGTAGATAAGAAGCAGGGAACCATTCGAGTCTATGTTGATTATCTTGATATCAATCGGGCTTGTCCCAAGGATAATTATGCTACTCCCTTTATCGATCAAATCATTGACGACTATGCCGGGAGTGAGATTTTTTCCCACATGGATGGTTTTTCTAGTTATAATCAGATTAAAATTCTCCCAACTGATCAACATAAGACTTCCTTCATCTGTCCTTGGGGTACTTTCGCATATAAGAAGCTCCCTTTTGGCTTCAATAATGTTGGGGCCACATTTCAGTGAGCGATGTCGTATGCTTTTCATGATATTCATCACATCATTAAACCTTATCTGGATGACCTTCCGGCTCATTCAGCTAAGCGTATGGACCATCTTGACCATCTTCATCAGATTTTTCTTCATTGTCTACGCTACAACATTCAGCTTAATCCACACAAGCACGTTTTCTGCGTTGATTCTGGTAGAATATTGGGGTTTATCATGTCCAAAGATAGAATTTGCCTTGATCTACTCAAGTTTGACACTATTATCAATCTCCCCTCTCCCTCCTCATTGCATCACTTGAAGAGTTTGGAAGGGAAGGATAATTTTCTATGTCGTTTCATACCTAACTATGTAGAAGTAGCTAAAGGATTCACACAATTATTAAAGTAGGGTGTCCCATTCTGTTGGGATGAGATTTCTCAGAATTCCTTTGATGCACTGAAGACGTTGCTTGTCAACGCTCCTCTGCTGCATCCTCCAAACTATCATCATGATTTTTCCCTCTATTTAGTCGTCGCTTTCAGCACGATTTCCATGGTTCTAGCACAAGACGATGATGATGGTGATGAGCATGTTATCTATTACTTATCTAGTAACCTTCTCGATCCTGAGACACACTATGCACATGTCGAGAAGTAAACACTAGCTACAATTCAGGTAGTTCAACGTTTTTGTCATTATATTCTTTTGCATACTGTGACTGTGATTTCTGATTGCAACCCTATGACCTATATATTGTCTCTACAATTGTTGGGGGGAAATAATCGAAGTGGATTGTCATCCTCCAAGAGTTTGATTTGGAATTCACTACTGCCAAGTCAAATAAATCATTAGTCTTTGTTGATTTGATCTGTTCCCTCCCTTTAGACTCTGCTCCATCTCATTCTAAGGAATACAAATAGACAATACGCTTTTCTTGATTAGCACCCTCAATCATTGGTACGTTTATATCATCGTCTATCTCCAAACTTCTACTTTCAGATATGATTTAACGAAGGATTCCCACCAATGCATCTGGCACCAGTCGCAACCTTATCATATAGGCAGAGATACGCTCTATCGTGTTGTAGTGGATTCCATACTCTGTCGATGTTTTAATCTCAAGGAAGCTGAGAAAGACCTGAATGATTGTCACAATGGTGCATGTGCTAGTCACATGTCTGGTTATGCCACTACACAGAATGTTCTTCGTGATGGTTATTTCTGGCCTTCTATCTTCAAGGACTTCATTGTCGCGGTTCGTAAATGTCATGATTGCCAGATCTATCAACGTAAAATGCGTGTGCCACCTGTACCTCTTCATCCTGTCATTATCATTGGTCCCTCTGCAAAGCGAGACATCAATTTTATGACGTGTAACCCTCGCATGGTCGGGGGGCATTCTTATATTATCGTAACCATTGAATACTTCACCAAATGGGCCGTATAAATTCATACACTTGCCGCTGACGGTAAGACAACTGCTCAATTCATATTCAATCACATCATTTCTAGGTTTGGCATCCCTCAAGCCATCGTTACCAATCATGGTTCCCATTTTTGGCATTATATGGTGGCGGAGTTGACTTCTAAGTTGGGTCTGCGTCACGATAGCTCAATGTTGTACTATCCTCAGGCCAATGCCCAGGTTGAAGCTGTGAAAAAATTTCTTGTCACCATGCTTCAACGTACGATTGGGATCCAAAAATCTAATTGGCATCTCACGTTATTTTCGGCTCTTTGGGCATACCGAACTTCAGTTAAGAATGCGACCTGATTCACTCCTTTTCAGTTGGTTTACGATCAGGAAGCTACTCTTCTGATTGAGTGTGAAATACCTTCACTTAAGTTGGTTGTTGAATTATTGCCGAACACTTCGCCAGAAGAAGAGTGTCTCCTCTACTTATAAATACTAGATGAAACTCACTGCTTTGCTTCTCTGGTTATCGAAGCACAAAAGAAGTAGATCAAAGCTCATTTTGACCAATCGATTTCCCCTTGTTCCTTCATTGAAGGGGACCTCGTCCTCCTGTACGACCAAGCTCATGATAAGTTGGGGGCAGGAAAATTTCAACCCATGTGGCATGGGCCCTACATTATTAAATTTTTGTTGCAGAATGGGGCCTATGAGCTCATTGATTATGAAGATCATCCTCTAGAACAACCCAGAAATGGGTTGTATCTCAAAAAATATTATGCATGAGTCATTCATGCATGACTTGTGTACACGTGTTGTTTTTATTTTTGTACATGTTTTGGTTTGGTGTGCTTTGTGAGCATTTTTCCAACTTATTAGGTCTTTCTTATTGTGCAAATGTATATTAACCCCTATGTCGGTATCACGGATGGTGCTTCCCGCAGTACCAGGAATTTGTCTTCAACAGCCTGGGTAATTTATGATCCTACTAGTGAGTTGATAGATCTGCAAGGTATTTGTCTAGGATGGACTACAAACAATGTCGCTAAGTATAGTGCTATCCTTGAAATATTAACTGAGGCAATCAACCTCGGCATACGCGCATTGCTTGTAAATATAGATTCACAACTTCTTGTTCTCCAGCTCAATGGTCATTATTCAGTCAGAAACCCATACATTCTGAGATTGTATTTACATGTTCGTTTGCTGGAAAGACATTTTGGTTTTATTACATATCAACATATTCCCAGGAGAATGAATGCATTAAATGATACAATGGCTAACATTGTATTAGATAGACATTTGCGTAATCTATAAAATCATCATCATATGTAAAAGATCCATGTAGGAATATATATATATATATATATATATATATATATATATATATATATATATATATATATATATATGTTGATCAGCAATTGTCATTGATGTCAACCCAAGTAGCACCAGGGGCTAACCCAATATTGCATGGGAATTTTGACCCACCAAATTAATATATTCTAGTTCAATAATTCTTTTAATGGTTTCTACTTGTCGAGATGTTTCCGTTGATATATGACACGCCATGTAATTCTTCATGGTTTGAGAGATATTCATGTTTGAAGTTTGTACCCCCAATTAGTGGGCTAAAACCCAATGGGGTTGGGGCATGGGTCCATGAAAAGTCATAATTAATATTTTTTAAGCTCCTAAAATCCCTCCCACGTTCACTTGTTGAATCCCCTCTCAACATAAGCATTTATATAAATTGAGATCTTCATTTCCTCATTATGCAAGGGATTTCGCCATCTGAAACAGGTCATCGTGGAATTTTCGTTCTAAATTTTTTTCTACGAATGTTCAGAAGCTGAAATTTTTATGAGGAAAATTTGAAATCCTGAAGAAGCTTCTGTAAAAAATTCAGATCAAGGTGCGCAATATTTTTGGAGATATGATCTGTGGAAGTCAGGATTTTAGCAGGCTCTTGAAATGCATCTCGAAGAAGTGACCTTGGTAAAATAGTCATAAATCTCTCTCCGAGCATTGGATTGAAATTATATAAAAAGTGACAGATAGTGCACAGTATGTGCATTTTTATCTATCAATTTTAGAGAAAAATGAAGAAACAGTGACACGTGGCACACCATACAAGTGCGCTCTGCTGAAATAGTCCATAATTAGGGCATTGTGAGAGATTGGGTATAACTCTCTCTTGAAGAATCCAAATTGGGTCAGACCTATGGAATTAGAAAGAAAACTTAGAGGAATACTACAGGACCGAAAATCAGATATTTAGAATCTCAAATAATAGAGATACACCAGATTCAATATCAAGCTCCTAGAAGGCAAAGAAAAAGCTAGATCATGTGTTGTCAAGGGTTGCAAAGGACTAGACTTTCTAGGGCAGCAAAGAAAAGAAAGGTGCAACAGAGGGTAGCATGAAGAGAGCATCAACCAAGGTGCATAATAGCAGAAAGAATTTCATCCTATGAAGTATTTAAGTGGGCAACACTGCATACAATCATTGTAAAGGTATCATTGTACTAAGTCATTGTAAATACATTATTATAAAAATTGTACTAGTGTCTATCTGCCAAGGGTTGAAGAGGTAGTGTTGAGAGGTATAGGATCGTCATTAGGCGGTTGTGTCAAAGTTGGGGTTATGGTCTAGTATATATTATTCTTCTACATCATTCTATATCATTGTAAAGTGGACCATTTCCCTTGGTACGGGAGTCTATTCTTATTTTATTCTTGTATAGGGTGGTAGGGTGGTGCTAGGGTGAGTTGTAGCTCATTGGGTGTTGGGGCATCCATTCAGTTGACTACTGAAGAATCTCGGGCATTGGAGCATCCATCCAGTGGGAGTTGGAAAAGAATGCTTTTCTAGATTCTAGGAAGTTGGAGCTTTATTTTCAATTAAAGAATTATTAGAAAAGCATTAGGTGGTTTTTGTTTCGGAGTGGGTTTCCACCTTAAAAATTGTGGGCATTTGTGTTCCTCTTTTTTACTCCTATCATTGTAAAAACACTGATAATAATTGAAGATTAAATAATGCTCTAATTGAAAGAAATATTGATTCACCCCCCCCTCTCAGTATTTCCAACAATTGGTATCAGAGCTTGGTTCCTTCAATAGCACTTTAACAGCTGGAAGAAGGTCATGGAGCATACCAAGAATGGTGTACCTCTATTCAATGAAAATAATTATGCACTCTGGAAAGGAAGAATGGAGGTATATCTCTTGGCACAAGGCTATGAAGTATGGGACACTGTTCAAAATGGATTTACATCAACTACGGATGAACAAGGTAAGAAGAATTTGGTAAATAATGCAAAAGCAAAGAATATTATTATCAGTGGACTTATTGAATATCCTTACTTCATGAGAAAACTAAAAATTGGTAAGGGAAATTTCAAAGGTAAACTTCTATTGATATGTTTCAGCTATAATGAGGTTGGGAATTTTGCAGCAAAATGTCCAAATAGAAGTAATGGCAACTCAAAAGGAAAGAAAGGCTTTAAGAAATTCAACAAGCAAGGATCCAAAAGGAACTTTCTCTCTAAAGAAGATAGCTCATCATCCGATGAAGGCAATGACAATGAAGAAGAAGCCAATGAGAGAGTATTGTTTATGGCCAAGCACAATAAACAAGAGGTACCAAATAACGAAGAAGAAGGATGGACCATAGAATAATTTTATGAGGAAGCAATCAATTTTATAAAAGATCTCAAGGCAGAGAAGATCCGTTCCAATACTCTTGAAGAACAAGTTCAAGGTCTCAAAATTGAAGTTGAAGAACACAAATGCATTTAAGAGTCACTTCAAAATAATTTGGAAGAAAGCAACCAAGAAAGGGAAGAATTAGAATCCGAAGTAGTCTCACTGCATGAGGAAGTGAAGAAAGGAAAAACTATCCAAAACTATGCCAACAGCTCAAGGGAATTGGAAGAACTCATCAACAATCAATGATCTTACAACGACAAAACTGGCATCGGTTACAAAGAAGAAGAATCAGGACCTTCTACAACAGAATACAACGAATCTATGAGATCTGACATGCATGTATACATCACTGGACAAGATTCACAAGAACAGCCTTGGAAGACAATTCCTCGACAAAAATTTCCATCCAGGTACCAACATATTTTTTATGGCTACTATTATTCATGTGGAAAATTTTGTCATAAAGCTGTAGAATGTCGCACGTACCCTAGAAACGAATACAATTCCAGGAGATCTGTCAAATATGAACCTCCCAGGGCTTAGTGAAACATCAATAGATTTGAACATTTAAGAAATAATATTGAATGTTACAAATGTCAAAACTTTGGACACATAGCCAAAGACTGTAGACTTGAAAATCCTCCAGAAGAATATTTGAAGCCACAGAACGAATGAAAATGGAAGAAGAAGACGAATGATAATTGTGCTCTCGCTTTCAAGGCTCAAAAGAACAAAGATGTGTGGTATGCTGATAGTGGTTTCTCAACGCATATGACTAGAGATAGAAATAAATTTGTATCTCTAAAAGAGAAGAAGGATGGAACCGTGTCCTTTGGAAATGATGGATCTTCAAATGTTATAAGATCAGGTACTGTCACTCTCAGAAGAAAATATTCTCTAGCCAAGAATGTTCTATTGGTTGAAAACATGAATCACAATCTGCTCAGTGTTGGATAAATGTGTGATCAAGAACACACAATACTATTCAACTCCACAAAATGTGAAATCAAGAAAGGCGTGTATGGTGAAATTGTGGCTATAGCAAGTCGAGCTCCAAACGACATATATGTTCTGGATGAAGCAACTAAAGCATGTCTAATATCTAAAGAGGATGATACAATAATTGGTAGCAATGATTATCGACTAATTAAGAAGTTTGCTACAAAGGTGTAAAGTGATTTCGAGATGTCTTTACATGGTGAGCTGACATAATTCTCAAGGCTTCAAATATCTCAGCAAGAGAAAGGAATATCTATATGTCAAGCCAAGTACATCAAGGAAATGCTCAAGAAATTTAAAATGGAAGATTGAAAACCCATCCTTACTCCAATGGTAATAGGTTGAAATTTAGCATAGACGACTCATCTAAGGATGTGGATCAAAGGTTGTACAGATCTATGATTAGTAGTCTTCTATATGTAACAGCCTCCCGACCAGATGTTATGCAAGTAGTTGGACAAGTAGCAAGATTCCAAGAAGCACCAAAAGAATCACATATCATATATTCACCAGCATTGGAATATCTTCGCCAGAAGCTTGGTATTCTCCCAAGTTCTCATGAAATTTTCCTTTTTCAGAATATAAAGGGGGGGTGGAAGTAGATTACCGGTCTGTAGGACGGTTGTGTGTTAGGGGGAGTGGAATTGTGTACAGGTCCGCAAGAAGGTTGTGTTTCAAGGGGAGTTATCCTTTTGCATTGATGTCAAAGGGGGAGATTGTTGATCTGCGATTATCATTGATGTCAACCCAAGAAGAAACTAGGGCTAACCCAATATTGCATGGGAATTTTTACCTAGAAAATTAATATATTCTAGGTCAATATTTATTTTTATGGTTTCTACTTGTCGAGATGTTTCCGTTGATATATGGCACGCCATGTAATTCTTCACGGTTTGAGAGATATTCATGTTTGAAGTTTGTACCCCCAGTTAGTGGGCTAAAACCCCATGGGGTTGGGGCATGGGTCATTGAAAATTCATAATTAATATTTTTTAAGCTCCTAAAATCACTCCCATGTTCACTTGTTGAAGCCCTTCTCAACTTAAGCATTTATATAAATTGAGATCTTCATTTCCTCCTTA
The DNA here is from genome assembly GCA_034641835.2 of Pinus albicaulis. Taxonomy (NCBI): domain Eukaryota; kingdom Viridiplantae; phylum Streptophyta; class Pinopsida; order Pinales; family Pinaceae; genus Pinus; species Pinus albicaulis. Next base: position 183,821,638 of record CM076574.1, read on the forward strand.
TGCAAGGGATTTCTCCATCTGAAACAGGTCATCGTGGAATTTTCTCTCTAAAATTGTTTCTACGAAGTTTCAGAAGCTGAAATTTTTATGAGGCGAATTTGAAATCTTGAGGAAGCTACTGTAAAAATTTCAGATCAATGTGCGCAATATTTTTGGATATATGATCTTTGGAAGTCAGGGTCTTTGTAGGCTCCTGAAATTCATCTCAAAGAAGTGACCTTGGTAAAATCATATTAACTCTCTCTCTGAGTATCGGATTGAGATTTTGTAAAAATTTACAGATAGTTCATAGTCTATAATTTTCTCTCTATCGATTTCAGATCCAAATGAAGAAACAGTGACACGTGGCATGCCATACAAGTGCGCTCTGCTGAAACAGTCCATAATTAGGGCATTGTGAGAGATTGGGTATAAATCTCTCTTGAAGAATCCAAATTGGGTCAGACCTATGGCATTGGAAAGATGACTCAGAGGACTATGATAGGACCAAAAATAATATATTTAGGATCTGAAATAACAGAGATACACCACATTCAATATCGAGCTCCTAGAAGGCGAAGAAAAAGCTAGATCATGTGTTGTAAAGGGTTGCAAAAGGACCAGACTTTCTAGGGCAACAAAGCAAAGAAAAGTGCAGCAGAGGGTAGCATGAAAAGAGAAACAAACAAGGTGCATAACAGCAGCAAGAAGTTCATCCTATGAAGTCTTCAAGTGTGCAGCACTGCATCTAATCATTGTAAGGGTATCATTGTACTAAGTCATTGTAAATACATTATTGTAAAAATTGTACTAGTGTCTATCTACCAAGGGTTGAAGAGGTAGTGTTGGGAGGTCTAGGATCATCATTAGGTGGTTGTGTCAAATTTAGGGTTATGGTCTAGTATATCTTCTTCTTCTACATCATTCTATATCATTGTAAAGTGGACCATTTTCCCTAGTATGGGAGTCCATTCTTCTTTTATTCTTCTATAGGGTGGTAGGGTGGTGCTAGGGTGAGTTGTAGCTCATTGGGTGTTGGGGCATCCGTTCAGTTACTACTAAAGAATCTCGTGCATTGGAGCATCCATCCAGTGGGAGCTGGAGAAGAATTCTTTTCTAGATTCTATGAAGTTGGAGCTTTATTTTCAATTGGAGTTGAATATTAAAGAATTATTAGAAAAGCATTAGGTGGTTTTTGTCCTGGAGTGGGTTTCCACCTTAAAAATTGTGTGCATTTGTGTTCCTCTTGTTTGCTACTATAATTGTACAAACACTGATAATAATTGAAGATTAACTAATGCTCTAATTGAAAGGAATATTGATTCACCCCCCCTCTCAGTATTTCCAACAATATATATATATATCGAATGTTTTCATTAGTGTGCATCATAAATTCAAAAAATATGTGTGTTTCTATTACATCTTGAGACATCATGTCTCTCAAAATATGCAGACATAAAACCTAGGTGTCTAATCGGCGTGATGCTCATGGTAGCATGTCACTGCCCATACGAGCCACCTCAGCAAGTAGTGAATTCGGTTTAGCACCCCTACGGTATCTCTTTGGTAGGCATGAGGAACATTGTCGAATTGTGCATAGTATGGGAATCCGCATGTGATTCCCTCCAATTTTTGCACGATCTCCTCCTCCTCGCCTCCCTCGCCATGAGGGTAAAAATCGTGAGGGATTCGCCTCAATATCGAAGACATGCCTGCAGGTCTCTCTGGGCCAACATCTAGAAGCACATGGGTTTAACGTCAGAACATAAAAAATTAAAAAAATCATAACACTCATGAAAAATAAAAATGAGTCTTACCAAATCTTTATCCCAATCCTCTCCCTCTGTGAGTGGGAGGTTCGGATCACCAGTAAAATCTGTACTAGAGTGGGGCTAGTCCTCCACAACGATCAACTATAAATGGAGCCAATCAAAGAACTCTAGTCTCTAGGGCATCTGTTGACCTGAGCTACCCATCGGGCCATCCGTGGTTCCCTCACTGGTGGTGTCGAGACTATGACCTCTCGTTGAAATATTGGTAGTTGTTCCAGGAAGAACGATACCAGGATAGACTCGTAACCAAATTGCTTCAATTTGGTCTTCTTGCACTTTTTCAGCTAGCGTTTCATGTTGATTATCATGGCCTCTGCCCGGTTTTAGATGGTCGGTTTCAAGTAGTCTACAGAAAGAAGTAGTTGTGTCTTTGTTACTTCGTGCGGTGCTTGCGATCCCACAGCTCGTGTGATGGTGTATAGCACTACTTTTAGTGCCAAGTTTGGGATAGTCTGGATATCCAATTTCCCACTTCCTGATCCCCTCCGTGCCCCTGCACATACCCTGTCAATCACCATGGACATGTTCTCCATGCAAGGTCGGGTGTTGGTTAGGATTGGTGCTGATCTCCTCCGTGATAGTCCTGTTATGAAATAGACATTAGAAACATCAATCTCAAGTTCCTCATCTCGAAGGATGAAATTTTCTTGATCCTCATCCCATATGCTAATCAAGTACTGTAGCAGCTCCGGTTGAGCTCGTAAACATGATGTTAAGAAGAAATTTTTCAGTCCATAGTCTCTAAGATCTTCCATGCATCTCTCATTTTCCATGGCAAGCTCATCTTCTTCGTTGTGTTCCCATTCTTTCCATTCGATCACCATTTTGCCGCTTTATACCTGCAAACATGTTCATATGAACATTATTAGTTGATTTAGAAGATTGAATTTGTGAAAAATTGGGCCCTTAACTTGCATTATAAGAAGTTAACATGGTTTGCACGGTTGGCACGCCCTAGTTCAGAAAATGGGTGATTGGCGCGAGTCCGTGCCCGAAACTCGCGCCAACCGCCATGCCCTAAAATTTGCATTTTCCTCCTCAGAAATAAAAATTGAGGGTTGCAGGAAATAAAAGAGGACTTAAATTGAAGGGAAGGATGTCAGCTCTTACATAGAATTGATGGATTCGAGATTGGTTTGTCGTATTGTTCACTATCATCGCCACAAAATCATAGTGTAAAATGGGTAACTATTGCTCCACAAGAGGTAAAAAGTGAAAAGTAATTATTTTTACCATTTTTGGCATTTTATAACTTTTCACAACCCTAATTATGTTTTAAGACATATTTTTTGATTATTTTATTATATTATTTCGAGAAATGGGTTTTACACGTATCTCTTGTGCAGCGACAGGTTTTCACACGATAGTGATGAAGTAACGAGTTGTATTTTATACTTTTTCAGACTTGGTAAAAACACGAAAAAGTCACTACTTGTGTCATCTTTCAGCTCTTTTCTGACTCTAAAATTGAAAATATTGGCGAGATTCTTATCGTTTTGAACTCGTTAAATGGCTGCGAAACGATATTTACCCAGTATATGTTTACCCCTTTTTTCAGGTTGGGATGGATTATTTATGAAAAAGGAATACCTTAGCCTATCGCGACTAAGAGGTTCTTTCAGATATTGTTTTCTACCTTTTCAAATTTGAGAGACTATTTATGAAAAGGGCCATGCTAGAGTTTTCTTTTCCGCCTTCTTTTCAAATTCTCTAAACATGAAAATATGTTGAGTTCTCCCTTTGTCAGACTCGTTAAACCCTGATGACATCCTACTTCGTCTCCATGACGTTACTCGAGTTCCTCCTTCCTAGGGCTCGTAAAATGTACTAGGTTGGATTTTTCCGAAGGACAAAATTGCATTACAAGCATATGCTATCCCCTTCAAGCTTGTTTTAAAAAAATAATTGGGGTACTCACCAGAAATGGTGGGGGAAAATGGAACCATTTTTTAGTTATGTTGGCAGTATGTCGCTCTTGAACATGGCACTTGTCTGCATTCGTGTCGGGTTGGGGACATCTCATTTCATCATTTTTTCCTCCATGGGTTTGGGTAACCTCTTTTGACCTCTCATTTTCTCTTTGCCACGTGATCATGACCTCAGATCCCTTGATGTCAAATACTGCCAAATCTAGTGTCGTGTCACTGATATGTTCAAGAGAAGTTTTCCTCTCTGTAGTTTTCAATCTCCCTCTATTTTTCTATTGGTACTGATTCACTATCATCATGTTCCTTTGTCTCATGTCGATAATGTAGGAAACATTATGGCCCTCCTTCGACCAGGTCACTTCCTGTCGACTTCAGCTCATTATCTAGGAATCTGATCTAGAGACTCCCTTCTGGTACCTTAGAGCCTACATGCCTAAATGGCAGGTTCTTCGCATTCGATGCAAAGTCCACATCATAGGCCTTCGATCGAGTGATTCTGTGGGTGTTTGATGTCAGATCACTATTCAAATTTCATGGATTATACCTCTTGTACCTTGAGGGTCATTGTCATTATTGGTGGTTTCTCTCACACCTATTAACAACTTCCATCATTGGATGGTAATCAGACGATTTTCTTGCATGTTTGACTTCATCTCATATATTCGCATGCTTGAATTTTTACTTATTCGGATTGAGATGGAGCGCAAGACCCTAGGTTTTGTTTGATAAAATCCAGGCTGCGGGTTCTTGTGGATTATCATGACTTATTGCATGACTCTTTTGATTGGATGGTTGCGACCATACCTGAGTCTATTTGTTGATCCTTTCTGTTGGATGGTTGCATCCATACCTCGGATCTCATTTTTTATGTCCTCTATTATGGATGGCTGCGCCCATACCACATGTTCATGTATCAGAGATATTAGTTGTATTTTTAATTGCGGGTTTTCTAACAACGGTGTTTATTTCAAACGCATTCTCTTAAAGCATTTCGCCCCTCCCTCTCCCTCGGACCTCATTCTTTAGGGGGCATATGTTAGACAACATTTTTTCATTGTCCTTGAAATCCCCATATTGCACATTTGAGAGTCATTTTTGTGACTAATAAGAAGTGTCATGCCTTGCAAAGACCATCATTGCATCCATTTACATGAGAGCAATACTCCTTCTGTTGACAATTCCCTGAGAAGAGCTTCATAAACCCCTATTTTTCCTTGCTGTGAGTAGCCAGTTCTGCCCTCACGCCAATGAGGAAGATTAATGCTGGGCCCCGTGCCAGTTGGCACTCTGTCCTAGTTAGCCACCCACATCGAGTTGTTTATGGAATGTTTTTTAAAAATATAGGTAGAGATTCCACTCTAACAACTTCGAGGAGGAGTCATTGCGAGTGGGTGGACTGAATAACCATAGACTCCCTCCTTTATTTTATGGTTTCCACCTCTTGTGGGAACCTCCTAAAGGATAGGCCTCCCTTCCACCTTTGTAGGGATCCCAACCTCCTCCTTTTCCTCTATAAAAAGAATATATCTCTCCTTGCATAAGCTAGCTGAACATGGAGAATTGAGTATACTATAGATAAATTGTTGAAGAGATAGAACAAGAAGGAACTTCGTTGAGAGAGCTTAAGTCCGTGCCCTCATCCTGTCCGAATCCCCTAACAAGCATCTGAGATGCGCTTCGGCTGAACCCCGCTCGAGGAGACTGCGACGTCAAAGTTTTGTTTGTAACTCTTCCTTATATCAATACATATATGTGACTATTGTTTGGTTCCCATTTTTCATTATGTCATTTGATTAATGCAATATGCTTAGCCCTATTTTACTAGCTAGTAGTTATGAATGAAGTTATTATGTCATATGTTGTTCTTTTTTGTTGATCTATGTGCAGGTATCTCAACATGACTACAGAAGGATTGTGACTTGCCGAGGCAGGAGTGAGAGGCCACCACCACTATAGCCGCAATGACAACATTGGACTCCAAGTAGGTCAATCTACTATGTTCTCTTTTCATGTAGTAACTAGGAACCTACACTCTAGCATGCCTCTTTGTTTCTAGACCCACTCTACGGCTAGAGGGATCGTCTCTGTCCATAGAGAGGATTTACCTGCCTAACATAGTCACAATTAGAGAAGCAGAAAGGTGACTAAGTGGAGACATCCACTCAAGTAGAGACCTCCAGTAGGGGAAAATTTGGAAATAGGTGGGAAGAGGGAGCACATGCAGGCATGCCTCTAGGTGTCAGGTGGTATATGTGAAGAAATAATCCCAAGACAAGAAACTTGGTTAGTGTCTGCTGATATGTCTTTTCTCATAGATCATTACCTTGCTACAGGGGCCCATAGTACACAATAGAAGGATGCATCAATAGTGGTTGATGCAATTAGATGTCAAAGTGATAGATGTAAGATACTGGATCCAATATAAGAGTTGGCAACAATGCAGAGAGCATAGATGCATAGCCAACATCTACAAATACTTTTCAGTTCACAGTGAAGTTTCTAGTAGTAATCAGAAGACTCTAGTGACAGATGCATTGTACTGATTCAATTTGGATGCTTTCTCAGTTTCAAAATTCGTAGTAGCAAACAAAACTAGAGAGGTGTTGCATGTATAAAATTCCAAAGGTACCAAATCGGGATAGAGTTGAATTCCTTTCTTGTTGAGAGGGAGTGTTGAAATTGGCAACAAGAAATATTGAAAAGGACACCCAGGAGGCTTCTAATTTAATTTTCCCTTAATTCAATTAGAAGTAAATTGTAATTCCACATCACATGACATATTGTAAGCTTTAATTGAGTCAGGAAGACTTAGTTAGCTCAATCAATTTGAGTTGGAGGTCAAACTAGAGGCATGTAGAGTGTCTCCTAATTTTTAGGAGCCATGGTTGAGTTATTTGTGAGTTGTAAGTAGTTAACTCAAATATTTGAGTTAAAATCAGTTTAACTAGTTCTAATTGAGAGATGAGATAGTGATAGGTCCAGTGAATTAAATTTGATTTAATTCACATGCAGTGATCAATTAGTTAACTAATAATTCACTATAAATAATTGTTTCATGTTAGTTCTAAGGAATGCCCAATTGAGATTGGGGTTAAAGGGAAGATAACTATCAGTTTTATAATTAGAAATTTGTACAGGTCATGCATAAGGTTATTGGGAAGCCTTGGATGTATTGCGCTATCATTAATTGGGAATTTAAAAATTAATAGGGGCCCAATTAACCCAGGAATCCGTAAGAAATTTTGGTTAGGAAGAGGCAAGCAAGTGGTTAAATATTGGACCGAACTTGCTTAGATCAGTGCCATATCAGAGAAGGATCAAAGCGAGACGATTAGTGCAATGGAGAGGTTTCTCAGGAAGAGAAATAAAATTGTATACATTGCATTCAGTGTAGCGGGGTTTTTAGCTAAGGCTTTCCCCAGATACATCTTGTATTGTGAGATTGATATTTATTTCTCTTACTTGTTTATGTGATTGTGTGATCGAAATTTGTTTCCGGAAATTGTAGAATTGATTAGGTATTTTTTTTTAGTACATTACAAGATCAGTTGAATCTATTTAGATATTTCTACAATGATTTTATAAAACAATATACTTGAATATACTCTACTAATTGCGGAAACCAATTTAAACGATTTTGAAATCACGAAGCATTCCAAATCACATGAAAACGTGTAAGTGTTAGCTAAGTGAGGAATACTTAGTCAGCACAGTCAATTCAATTTGGAGGTCAAACTAGAGGCATGTAAGGTGTCTCCTACAATTTAGGAGCCTTGGTTAAGTTATTTGTGAGTTGTAATTATTTAACTCAATTTTTTGAGTTAATTTTAGTTTAAATAGTTCTAACTGAGAGATGAGCTAGTGATAGGTCTAGTGGATTAAATTTTATTTAATTCACATATAGTTATCAATCAGTTAACTAATAATTCACTATAAATATTTGTTGCATGTCAGTTCTAAGGAATGCCCAGTTGAGTTTGGGGTTAAAGGGAAGATAACTATCAATTTTATAAATAGAAAATTGTACAGGTCATGTATGAGGTCATAAGGAAGCCTTGGATGTATTGCAAAATCATTAATTGGGAATTTCATAATTAATAGGGGCTCAATTAGCCTAGGAATTCATAAGCAAGGTTGGTCAGGAAGAAGCAAGCAAGTGCTTAAATATTGGACCAAACTTGCTTAGATCAGTGCCAGATCAGAACAAGATCAAAGTGAGACAGTCATTGGAGTGCAGAGGTTTCTCAGGAAGAGAAATAAATTGTATTATTTCATGTTCTTGAATTTATGCAATATAAAAATAGCAAGGTTTTTAGCTAAGGCTTTCCCCAGATACATCTTGTATTGCGATTGATATTTCTTTCTCTTGTTTATGTGATTGTGCGATCAAAATCGATTTCCACAATTTGTAGAATTGATTCAATATTTTGTTTTAGTACATTACAAGATCATTTAAATATATTTATATATTTATACATGGTATCGGAGCAAGAATGTTTTGGGTGGCGAGTTTGTAGAGCCGATATGAAATTTTTTGTGCAAAATTTTCAAAAAAAAAAATAGTGGATATGGATTCCTTGTGAACAAATACCCAAATTCAAAAATAAAATCGGCTAAATTGGATTTCGGAAGAGGGAGAAATTATCGATTTAAAATTATATATATATATATATATATATATATATATATTTTTTTTTTTGTGACGGCAGGACAATTACAATGCAGATCTGGGTTTCTAGAGTGCTCAGATGATGTGATATTTAGCAAAGGGAATATTTTCCTTAGGCACATCACCATGGGATAGATGAAACAAATTGGTGTGTGAGTTAAGAAATTGTATGCTCTCGAGGTTGAAGATTCATGAAAATATTTGAGGAAAAAAATCAAAGGTTAGAGGCTTGGTGGTTGAGAGGGAGCATTAATTACCTCTCAAAATGAAGCCTCAGAAAGTTGTGGAGATGCCAAAATTAGAGAATTAGAGAGGAGACCGAGTGGAGACATCCACTCAAGAAGATACCTCCATTAGGGGGGAATTTTGAACCATACGTTTAGAGGGATCACATGCAGGAATACCTACAGGTGAGAGGTTGGGAAATGTGAAGACATAATCCCAAGAGAACAAATTTGGGTAGGGTCAATTGAGATGTCTTGTCTCATGGGTCATTACCTTGCTACAACGGCCCATAGTACAAAATATAAGGATGTATCAATAATGGTTGATGCAATTAGATGTCAAATTGATATATGTCAGATACTGGAGAAAACAAAAGAGTTGGAAACAATGTAGATAACACAGATGCAGAGTCAGCATATACACATATTTTGCAGTTGACAGTGTAGTAGCTAGCAGTAATCAGAAGACTTTCGTGACAGATGCATCATACTGATTCATTTTGGATGCTTTCTGAGTTTCAAAATTTGTAGTAGCAAACAACACTAGAGAGGTGTTTCATTCTGCAGATTCCAAAGGTACCATATTGGGATAGAGCTGAATTCATTTCTTGATGAGAGGGAGTGTTGAAATTTGCAACAAGAAATATTGAAAATAACACGCAGGAGGCTTCTAATTTAATTTTCCATTAGTTAAATTATAAGTAAATTGTAATTCCACATCACATTACATCTTGTAGGTGTTAACCGAGTCAGGAAGACTTATTTAGCTTAGTCAATTAAATTTAGAGGTAAAACTAGAGGAATGTGGGGTGTCTCCTACTTTTTAGGAGCTCTGGTTGAGTTATTTGTGAGTTGTAATTAGTTAACTCAAGTATTTGAACTAAAAATAGTTTAAATAGTTCTAAGTAAGAGATGAGATTGTAATAGGTCCAATGAATTAAATCTAATTTAATTCACTTGCAGTGATCAATCAATTAGCTTATAATTCTCTATAAATATTTGTTGCATGTCAGTTCTAAGGAAGGCCTAGTTGAGATTGGGGTTAAATGGAAGATAACTATCAGTTGTATAATTTACAAAATTGTAGAGGTCATGCATGAGGTCATCAGGAAGTCTTGGATGTATTGAACAATAATTCATTTGGGATTTCCTAATTAATAGGGGCTTAATTAGCCCAAGAATGCATAAGCAAGGCTGGTCAGGTAGAGGCAAGGAAGTTGTTAAATATTTGACCAAACTTTCTTAGATCAATGCCAGATCAAAGCTGGATCAGAGTAAGACAGTCAGCAGAGTGCATAGGTTTATCAGGAAGAGAAATAGCATTGTATTGTTTCATGTTGTTTACTTTAAGAAATATAAAGATAGTGGGGTTTTTAGCTGAGGCTTTCCCTAGATACATCTTATGTTGTGATATTGATATTTATTTCTCTTAATTGTTTATGGGATTGTGCAATTGAAATTGGTTTTTAAAATTTTTAGAATTGATTCAATATTTTTTTGGTACATTACAAGATCAGTTGAATCTATTTAGATATTTCTACAGTAATTTAACCACTAGTGATAGGAAAAGGAAAGATAGTGGTTAAATATTGGATAAACTTGCTTAGATCAGTGCCAGATCAGAGAAGGATTAGAGTGAGACGATCATCAGGCTGCATAGGTTTCTCAGGAAGAGAAATAACATTGTATTGTTTCATGTTATTGACTTTATGAAATATACAGATAGCGGGGTCTATAGCTGAGACTTTCCACAGATACAACTTGTGTTGTGTGATTGATATTTCTTTCTCTTTTTTATGTGATTGTACGATTGAAATTGGTTTCCACAATTTCTAGAGTTGATTTAGTATTTTGCTTTAGTGCATTACAAGATATGTTGAATCTATTTATATATTTCTACATGGTATCGGGTAGGAATTTTTCTGGGTGGCGAGTTTGCAGAGAAGATATGATTTTTTTGTGAAAATTTTTCAAAAAAGATAGCATATCTATATTCCTTGCAAAAATATCCAATTTCAAAAGAAATCGGTTGAATTGGATTTCAGATGAGGGAGAAATTGTCAATTTAAAATCAACACTTTTTTTTAGAAAATTTTGTGATGACAAGACAATTACAATGTGGATTTGAGTTTCCAAAGTGCCCAGATGATGTGAAATTTAGTAAAGGAAAGATTTTCCTTAGACACATCGCCATGGGACAGATAAAACAGATTAGTGTGTGAGTCAAGAACCTGTATGCTCTCGAGGTTGAAGATGCATGCAAAGATTTGATGAGAAAATAAAATGTTAGAGGCTTGGTGGTTGAGAGAGAGCATGAATTGCCTCTCAACATGAAACCTCAGAAGAAGCCTCAGAAAGTTGTGGAGTAGCCACAATTAGAGAAGCAGACAGGAGATCGAGTGGAGAAATCCACTCAAGCATACACCTCCAATAGGGTGAAATTTCGAACTAGGTGGGTAGATGGAGAACATGTAGCCATACCTCCAAGTGAGAGGTGGGGCGATGTGAAGACATATTCACAAGAGAATAAATTTTGGTAGGGTCCATTAAGATTTCTTGTCTCATGGATCATTACCTTGCTACAGGGGCCCACATTACAAATTAGAAGGATAGATCATTAACATTTGATGCAGTTAGATGTCATAGTGATAGATGTCAGATACCTGAGTGAAAAGAAGAGTTGGAAATGATGTAGATAGCACAGATATAGAGTCAACATCTGCACCTATTTTTCATATTACAGTGTAGTAGCTAGCAGCAATCAGAAGACTCTGGTGACAGATGCATCATACTGATTCAGTTTGGATGCTTTCTGAGTTTCAAAAGTTGCAGTAGAAAACAACACCAAAGAGGTGTTGCATGTAGAAAATTCCAATGGTACCGGATCAGGATAGAGTTGAATTTGTTTTTTGTTGACAGGGAGTGTTGAAATTGGCAATAAGAAATATTGAAAATTACACCCATGAGGATTCTAATTTAATTTTTCCTTAATTAAATTAGAAGTAAATTGTAATTCCACATCACATGACATCTTGTAAATGTTAATTGAGTCAATAAGTCTTAGTTAGCTCAGTCAATTCGAGTTGGAGGTCAAACTAGAGGCATGTGTTGATCAACGGTTGTCATTGATGCCAACCCAAGTAGCACCTGGGCTAACCCAATATTGCATCGAATTTTTGACCTACCAAATTAATATATTCTGGGTCAATCATGATTTTGATGGTTCCTACTTTTCGAGATGTTTCCATTGATATATGGCACACCACGTAATTCTTCACGGTTTGAGATATATTCATGTTTGAAGTTTTTACCCCCAGTTAGTGGGCTAAAACCCCATGGGGTTGGGGCATGGGTCATTGAAAAGTAAAAATTAATATTTTTTAAGCTCCTAAAATCCCTCCCACGTTCACTTGCTGAAGCCCCTCTCAACTTACGTATTCGTATAAATTGTGATCTTCATTCCTCCTTATGTAAGGGATTTCGCCATATGAAACTGGTCATCTTGGAATTTTCGCTCTAACTTTTTTTATACGAAGGTTCAGAAGCTGAAATTTTTATGAGGCGAAGCCAAAATCCCTATGAAACTTCAGTAAAAATTTTAGATCAAGGTGCACAACATTTTTGGAGATATGATCTATGGAAGTCAGGCTTTTTGTAGGCTCTTGAAATTCATCTCAAAGAAGTGACCTTGGTAAAATCGTCATAACTCTCTCTCTGAGTATCGAATTGGAATTATGTAACAAGTGGGAGATAGTGCATAGTCTATAGTTTTTTCTCTATCACTTTAATAGCCAAATGAAGAAACAGTGACACGTGGCAGGCTGTACAAGTGCGCTCTTTTGAAAAAGTCCATAATTAGGTCATTGTGAGAGATTGGGAATAAATCTCTCTTGAAGAATCCAAATTGGGCTAGACCCATGGCATTGGAAAGAAGACTTAGAGGAATACTACAAGACCAAAAATCAGATATTGAGGATCTAAAATAACAGAGATACACCAGATTCAATATCGAGCTCCTAGAAGGCAAGAAAAAGCTAGATCATGTGTTGTCAAGGATTGCAAAGGACCAGACTTTCTACAACAGAAAAGCAAAGAAAGGTGCAGCAGAGGGTAGCATGACAAGAGTAGAAATGAAGGTGCATAACATCAACAAGAATTTCATCATATGAAGTCTTCAAGTGGGCAGCACTGCATACAATCATTGTAAAGGTATCATTGTACTTAGTCATTGTAAATACATTATTGTACAAATTGTACTAGTATCTATCTACCAAGGGTTGAAGACGCAGTGTTGGGAGGTCTAGGATCATCATTAGGTGGTTGTTTCAAAGTTGGAGTTCTGGTCTAGTATATCTTCTTCTTCTACATCATTCTATATCATTGTAAAAGTGGACCATTTTCCCTGGTATCACGCCCATTCTTCTTTTATTATTCTATAGGGTGGTAGGGTGGTGCTAGGTTGAATTGTAGCTCATTGGGTGTTTGGGCATCCATTTAGTTGACTACTGAAGAATCTCGGGCATTGGAGCATCCATCCAGTGGGAGCTGGAGAAGAATGCTTTCTAGATTCTAGGAAGTTGGAGCTTTATTTTCAATTGGAGTTGAATATTAAAGAATTAGTAGAAAAGCATTAGGTGGTTTTTGTCCCATAGTGGGTTTCCACCTTAAAAACTATGTGCATTTGTGTTCCTCTTGTTTGCTGCTATAATTTTACAAAAAATGATAATAATTGAAGATTAACTAATGCTATAATTGAAAGGAACACTGATTCACCCCCCCTCTCAGTATTTCCAACAACATGTAGGGTGTCTCCTACTTTTTAGAAGCCCTGATTGAGTTATTTGTGAGTTGTAATTAGTTAACTCAAGTATTTGAGTTAAAATTAGTTTAACTGGTTCTAACTGAGAGATGAGATAGTGATAGGTCTAGTGAATTAATTATTATTTTATTCACATGCATTGGTCAAATAGTTAACTGATAATTCACTATAAATAATTGTCGCATGTTAGTTCTAAGGAAGGCCCAATTGATATTGGGGTTAAAGGGGAGATAACTACCAGTTGTATAATTATAAAATTGTACCGGTCATGCATGAGGTCATCAGGAAGCCTTGGATGTATTGACAATCATTAATTGGTAATTTCCTAGTTAATAAGGGCTCAATCAGCCCAAAAATGTGTAAGAAAGGCTAATCAAGAAGAGTCAAGAAAGTGGTTAAATATTGGACCAAACTTACTTAGATCAATGCTAGATCATATCAGGAAGAGAGTGAGAAAGTCAACAGAGTGCAGAGGTTTCTCATAAAGAGAAATAACATTGTATTGTTTCATGTTCTTTAATTTAAGAAATATACAGTCAGCGGGGTTTTTAGCTAAGGCTTTCCCTGTATACATATTGTGTTTTGAGATTTATATTTATTTATCTTACTTGTTTATGTGATTGTGTGATGGAAATTGGTTTCTGCAATTTGAAGAATTGATTCAGTATTTTTTTTTAGTACAATACAAGATCAATTGAATTTATTTATATATTTCTACATTAATTTTCTAAAACAATAGAATTGAATCTACTCTACCAATTGAGGAAATTAATTTAAATGATGGTGAAATCATGAAGCATACAAGAGATAGAATTCAATCAACACATTACACAATGATTTCCTAGGGAAATCCACATCTAAAAACCACACTATCTGTATATTGCATCAATAAGAAAATATGAGAATATTACAATGATTTTCTCATGCCTGAGCAACCTTTGCACTATCTATACTGTCTCATTGCTTCCTTGACAATCCTAGTGCAATACTTAACCAATTTTCTTCTTTCCCAAGTCCCTAATTCCTTGCTTTTTTTCCTTGGGAAAAATCCCCCTATTAATTAGGGAAATCCTCAATTGGATTGTGCAATACATCATAGGTATTCCTTTGACTCATGCACCACATGTACAATTTGGATGATTATACAATTGATTTTACATTTCCCTTGAACTCCAATCTCAAAACGGTAACTCGCAGATCACACATGCAAGAATTATTAATGGCCTATTTATCAATTAACTGGTTGATGATGAAGTACACACCCTATTGGAAATAATTTATAGTGAATGTATGCAGTGCTGCCCACTTAAAGACTTCATGTGATGAAATTATTGCTGCTTTTATGCACCTTGGTTGTTTCTCTTGTCATGCTACCCTCTGCTACACCTTGCTTTGCTTTGCTGCCCTAGAAATTCTGGTCCTTTGCAGCGCTTGAAAACACATGATCTAGATTTTTCTTGCCTTCCAGGAGCTCGATATTGAATCTGGGGTATCTCTATTATTTCAGATCCCCAATATGTGATTTTTGGTCCTGTAGTAGTCCTTTGAGCCTTATTTCCAATGCCACAGGTCTAACCCAATTGGTTTCAGAGCTTGGTTCCTTCAATAGCAGTTTAAGAGCTAGAAAGAGGTCATGGAACTTAACAAGAATGGTGTACCTCTATTCAATGAAAACAATTATGCACTCTGGAAAGAAAGAATGGAGGTTTATCTCTTGGCACAAGGTTATGAAGTATGGGACACTGTTCAAAATGGATTTACATCAACCGTGGATGAACAAGGTAAGAAGAATTTGGTAAATGATGCAAAAGAAAATAATATTATTATTAGTGGACTTATTGAATCTACTTATCATAAGGTTTTGGGTTGTAAAACTGAAAAAAAAAATGTATGGGACAAGCTTGAGAATATATATGCAGGTGTCTCAAATGTAAAATAAGCAAGGCTTCAAATCTATAGAGCAAAATTTGAGCAACTTAGAATGAAATAAGATTGTAACATTGCTACATACTTCCAATACATTGATGAAATAACCAATACTCTGGAAGGATTGGGAGAGCCAATTGACGAGAAGACTATTATATGAAAGATTCTTAGAACGTTACTAGGGAGATTCAACCCAAAGGTATCAGTCTTAGAATACAGTGAAAATCTTGAAAAACTCAGCAAAGAGGAATTACATGGAGTTATCATAGAATATGAAATGAGAATTTATGAATAAGAGGGTACTTCGCATCTAGAAACTGCGTTTGTTGCATCTAAGAAAAACAATAAGGACAAACAACCATCAATTGAAATGACATCCACCTGCAAGTGTGAAGAAAAGGGAGATGATGGAGAAGGTCTTTTAGATGAAGAATATGCTTAGTTTACGAGAAAACTAAAAATTGGTAAGGGAAAATTCAAAGGTAAACTTCCATTGATATGTTTCGGCTATGGTGAGGTTCGGCATTTCGCAGCAAAATGTCCGAACATAAGTGATGGAAACTCAAAAGGAAAGAAAGGATTTAAGAAATTCAACAAGCAAGAAAAAAAGGAAAGGATCCAAAAATAAATTTCTCTCTAAAGAAGATAGCTCATCATTCGATGAAGACAGTAATAGAGAAGAAGAATCCAATGAGAGAGTATTGTTTATGGCCAATCACAATAAACAAGAGGTATAAAACAATGAAGAAGAAAGGTTGACCATAGAAGAATTTTCTAAGGAGGAAATCAGGCTTATAAAAGAGCTCAAGGCAGAGAAAATCCATTCTGATACTCTTTAAGAACAAGTTCAAGGTCTCAAAAGTGAAGTTGAAGAACACAAATGTATTGAAGAGTCACTTCAAAATAAGTTAGAAGAAAGAAACCAAGAAAGGGAAGCATTAGAAGCTGAAGTGGTCTCGCTGCGTAAGGAAGTGAAGAAAGGAAAAATTGTCCAAAACTATGCCAAAAACTCAAGGGTATTGGAAGAAATCATTAACAATCAATGATATTACAACGACAAAACTAGCCTCGGTTACAAAGAAGAAGAAGCAGGACCTTCTACAACAAAATACAATGAACCTATGAGATCTGACATGCATGTAGACTTCATTAGACAAGATTCACAAGCACATCCTTGGAAAATGATTCCTCGAAGAATATTTCCATCTAGTACCAACATATTTTTCATGGCTATTGTTATTCATGTGGAAAATTTGGTCATAAAGCTGTAGAATGTCGCACGTGCCCTAGGAACCAATACAATTCCAGGAGATCCTTCAAATATTAATCTCCTAGGGCTCAAAAAAACATCAATAGATTTGAACATTTAAGAAATAATATGGAATGTTACAAATGTCAGAACTTTGGACACATAGCTAGAGACTGCAAACTTGAAAATCCTCCAGAAGAATCTTCAAAGCCACAGAATGAACAAACATGGAAGAAGAAGAAGACTGATAATTGTGCTCTCACTCTCAAGGCTCAAAACAACAAAGATGTGTGGTATGTTGACAGCGGTTGCTAAACACATATGACTAAATATAGAAGGAAACTTGTATCTCTGAAAGAGAAGAAGGATGGAACCGTAACCTTTGGAAATGATGGATCTTCAAATTTTATAGGATCAAGTACCTTCACTCTGGGAAGGAAAGATGTTATAGCCAAGAATTTTCTATTGGTTGAAAACATGAATCACAATCTACTCAATGTTGGAAAAATGTGTGATCAAGGACACACAATGCTATTGAACTCTACAAAATGTGAAATCAGGAAAGGCAGGTATGGTAAAATTGTGGCTAATGAAATATGGTTATGGCGAAAATGAATGGGTCACATAAACTTTGACAATATTGTCAGGATAAGCAAAAAGGAAGTAGTACGAGAAATGACGAAAATCTCAAAACCTTCCAACACACTATATCAGGCCTGTCGACACGACAAGCAGACAAAAGTCCAATTTAAAACAAAACACTTTGCATAACATCCATTAGAATTGATACATACTGATCTATGTGGTCCTGTGAGAACAAAAGGCTTATATGGAGAATTGTATTTCATGTTAATGATAGATGACTATACCAGGATGACAGCTGCCAGTTTCCTAACGAAAAAATCTGAAGCATTTGACTGCTTTAAGATCTACAAGGAGTTGGACGAAAATGAAACTAATTTGAAAAATAAAGTCTCTAAGATCAGATAATGGCGAAGTATTCACTTCCAAATTATTTCAACAATATTGTGACGAAAATGGAATAAAAAGACAATTTTCAATAGCACAAACACCTCAGCAAAATGGAGTTGTTGAAAGAAAGAATAGAACCGTACAGGAAATGGGTAGAACAATGTTGAAGGACTCAAAATTGGATGAAAAATTTTGGGTTCAAGAAATTGATATGGATATCTTCATTATGAACTAAATTATTCTCATAAATAATTGCAATAAGACCCCATATGAATCTTTGGAAGAAAATGTTATATCAAAATAGAAGAACAAAATTTGGCTAAGTTTGAATCACATGTTGATGAAGGTATCTTTGTTGGTTACTCATGCAAAAGAAAGGCCTATAAATGCTATAATCTAAGACAAAAATAGATATTGGAGAGCATAAATGTTACATTTGATGAAGGTGGTGTTCTTACGAATAATGATGAGGATCTAGAATCTTTGAAACTTGAGACAGAGGCTGAAAAAGACACAGTGAAAATTCTAGAACAAGAAGCAACTATTAACCAGGAAGAAGTAAATAATGATCATCAAGATATACTAGAACAACAACAAGAATCTCCTCCAAAGAGAAAAAAAGAATGGATTCAAAAGAACCATCCATCAAATCAAATCATTGGTGACATAAATGAAGGTTGATAGCTTCGTTCATCACAACAAGCTCACATTGTTTTTCTAACAACCTTTGAGCCTATTAGTTTTGAGGAAGCTAGCCAGAATGAATATTGGGTAGTAGCTATGAATGAAGAATTGGATCAAATCAAGAATAACAAATGGGAATTAGTTCCACGACTAAAAGATAAAAATTTCTATGGGAAAAAATGGGTGTTCAGGAAAAAATTGAATGAAGATGGACAAGTTACCAGAAACAAAGAAAGATTGGTTTTCAAAGGCTATGCATAAGTGGAAGGAATTGATTTCGATGAAAAATTTGCACCAGTTGCTAGAATGGAAGCCATCCGAATGTTTCTCACCTATGCATATTCAAGAAAAATCAAATTCTACCAAATGGATGTGAAGTCAACATTTTTGAATGGCGAAATAGAAGAAGAAGTTTACATTGAACAACCTGAATATTTTCTACTATCAGAAAAAGAAGACTATGTTTGCAGGTTAAAGAAGGTTCTATATGGTCTCATGCAGGCTCCTAGAGCATGGTATGCTCGTCTTGATGGATATCTACATCAACAAGGGTTCAAGAAAGTTATTGTTGATAGAAATATTTATGTACATTAAATAAAGATAATTTAACAATCACTGAGGTATAGGTGGATGATATAATATTTGGTATCAATGATGATCGACTAAGTAAGAAATTTTCTACAAATATACAAAGTGATTTCGAGATGTCTTTACTTGGTGAGCTAACATAATTCTTAGGGCTTCAAATATCTCATCAAGAGAAAGGAATATTTATATTTCAAGCCAAGTAAATCAAGGAAATGCTCAAGAAATTCAAAATGGAGGATTGCATACCCGTCCTTACTCCGATGGTAACAGGTTGCAAATTGAGAATAGATGACTCATATAAAGATGTGGATTAGAGGTTGTATAGATCTATGGTTGGTAGCCTTCTATATGTAACAGCTTCCCAACCAGATGTTATGCAAGCAGTTGGACAAGTAGCAAGATTCTAAACAGCACCAAAAGAATCGCATATTATTGTTGTTAAAAGAATTCTTCAATATCTAAAGGGCACATAAGAATATGGCTTGTGGTATCCCAAGGGTAAAAATCTCATTATTCAAGCCTTTACAGATGCAGATTGGGCAGGAAGCATTGATGATCATAAGAGTACTAGTGGAGAAGCATTCTATCTAGGTGGTTGTCTCATATCATGGTTGAGCAAAAAGAAAACCTCAATCTCGTTATCTACAACAGAAGAAAAATACATTGTAGCGACAACATTTTGTACTCAAGTCCTTTGGATGAAACAAACTTTGCAAGATATTCAAGTACAATTCAGTGAGATTATTCCCATATTCTGTGACAACACCAGTGCCATCAGCATCTCCAAGAATCATGTCATGCATTCAAAAACAAAACAAATTCTGATCAAATATAATTTTGTTAGAGAACAAGTCACTGAAAAGAATATCAAACTTAAGTATGTTGGTACAAAAGAAAAAAATATTGATATCTTCACTAAACCTTTACCTCAGGAAGCAATTGATTATCTTCGCCATAAGCTTGGGATTCTCCCAAGTTCTCATTAGATTTTCCTTATTCATAATATAAAGGGGGAGTGGAAGTGTGTACAGGTCCGTAGGATGGTTGTGTGTCAGGGGTAGTTACCCTTTTCCATTGATGTCAAAGGGGGAGAGAATGTTGTAGGAAGAGGTGTCATGATTGCATGGGGAGTACTTGTGTTGCCATCAATGCCAAATGGGGAGATTGTTGATCAACGATTGTCATTGATGTCAACCCAAGCAGCACCAAGGGCTACCCCAATATTGCATGGGAATTGTGACCTGCCAAATTAATATATTCTAGGTCAAAAATGATTTTGATGTTTTCTACTTGTCGAGATATTTCCGTTGATATATGGCACACCACGTAATTCTTCATGGTTTGCGAGATATTCATGTTTGAATTTTGTAACCCCAATTAGTGGGATAAAACCCCATGGGGTTGTGGAATGGGTCATTGAAAAGTCATAATTAATATTTTTTAATCTCCTAAAATCCCTTCCACATTCACATGTTGAAGCCCCTCTCAACCTAAGCATTTATATAAATTGTGATCCTCATATCCTCCTTATGCAAGGGATTTCGCCATCTGAAATAGGTCATCGTGGAATTTTCGATCTAACTTTGTTTCTATGAAGGTTCATAAGTGGAAATTTTGACGAGGTGAAGCCTAAATCCTGAGGAAACGCATGTACAAATTTCAGATCAAGGTGCACAATATTTTTGGAAATATGATCTGTGGAAGTTAGTGTTTTTGCAGGCTCCTGAAATTCATCTCAAAGAAGTGACATTGGGAAAATCGTCATAACTCTCTCTCTGGGTATCGGATTGGAATTTTGTAAAAAGTAGCAGATAATGCACAAATTTTAGTTTTTTCTCTATCAATTTTGGAGCTGAATGAATAAAAAGTGACACGTGGCATGCCGTACTTGTTGCTCTACTAAAACAGTCCATAATTAGGGCATTGTGAGATATTGGGCATAAATCACCCTTGAAGAATCCAAATTGGGTCAGACCTATGGCATTGGAAAGAAGGATCAGAGGACTACTATAGGACTGAAAATCACATATTGGGGATCTGAAATAGCAGAGATACACCAAATTAAATATCGAGCTCCTAGAAGGCAAGAAAAAGCTAGATCATGTGTTGTCAAGGGTTGCAAAGGACCAGAACTTCTAGGGTAGCAAAGCAAAGAAAGGTGCAGCAGAGGGTAGCATGACAAGAGTAGCAACCAAGGTGTAGAACAACAGAAAGAATTTCATCACATGAAGTCTTCAAGTGGGCAACACTACATACAGTCACTGTAAAGGTATCATTGTACTATGTCAATATAAATACATTATTGTAAAAATTATACTAGTGTCTATCTACCAAGAGTTGAAGAGGCAATGTGAAGAGGTCTAGGATCATCATTAGGTGGTTGTTTCATAGTTGGGGTTATGGTATAATGTGTCTTCTTCTTCTACATCATTCTATATCACTGTAAAGTGGACCATTTTTTTTGGCACGGGAGTCCATTCTTCTTTTATTCTTCTACAGGGTGGTAGGGTGGTGCTAGGGTGAGTTGTATCTCATTGGGTGTTGGGGCATCCATTCAGTTGACTACTGAAGAATCTTGGGCATTGGAGCATCCATCCAGTGGAAGCTAGAGAAGAATGTTTTTCTAGATTCTAGGAATTTGGAGCTTTATTTTCAATTGGAGTTGAATATTAAATAATTATTAGAAATGTGTGCATTTGTGTTCCTTTTGTTTACTGCTATCATTGTAAAAACGCTGATAATAATTGAAGATTAACTAATGCTCTAATTGAAAGGAATACTGATTCACCCCCCCCCCCCCCACCCCAGTATTTCCAACACACCCCACTACTTGACCTCCCACTAGTTCCTCCAACAATTGGAACTATTTAAATTGACGTTAACTCAGGTAAACTGAATTAATTAATTTAAAATCAAAATAAACTCCACTAGGGCTCCTAAAATTAGAAGCCACTCAACATGACTCAAGTTATACCCTCAACTCGAATTAACTGAACCAATTAATTCAAACTTACTTAGTTAACTGTTACAATCTATCATGACATGTGGAATTAAAATTTTATTCTAATTTAATTCAAGGGAAAATTAAATTAGAATCTTTCTTGGTGCCATTTTCAACAGTCCTTCTTAGCAAGAAAGGGATTATCAGATACCCCGATCCTACCTCTATGGAAGTCAAATTTTCCTCTTGAAATTTCCTCATCGTTACACGTTATTTTGTCACCGTGAAATTTGACTGTCTAAATAGGTATATCACCACCTATATCATGCTCCCTTAGAAGTCAAAAACCCTAGTGTTCCTAAACCAAGTCTTGGAATTGGAGAAAATCCCATTAAAACCCTTAAAAGTATACCTCTGCAATTTTTCTAGCCTTTTCTTGCAAGTTCACGGATACTTGGTCTATAAACTGCAGCAACCCCCACACTTTTTGCTAATAAAACGTGCAAGCCCCCGTAAAAAGTCAAATTAAGGAACAATTAAATTCTAGAAGCCTAGCTGGTTGAATATTCTCTCGACTAGAAGCTTCTAGAGGCGTGATCAGTTCGAGCTTTATCCCTCCACTCATGGAGCTTATCCCTTGTTCCATGGAGCTCAAATCCCTTCATGAGAGGAATCCATCCCCCTTTTCATAGAACTGAAACTACCTCCATTTCCCTATAAATTCAGCTCAAGTTCCAGTCTCAAGGGTAGACATACATAGATTGTAAATGCTGAAACTGTAAAGGTATTGTTGAAGAGAATTCCCAAAAGTCCATACCTTATGCACTAGTAAATTGTTGTTGGCGTGAGAATGATCACACCCTTGTGTCCATAACTCTATGCTGGTATTTAGAGAGGAAGGCTTGTCAAATTGAAGGAGGAACAATTATTCAGGACCCTGAGAGAAATATGTACGACATCAAGGCGTCATGTTGTAAGATCACTCTTTTCATTCAAGATAATACATATGGATCTATTTTTCTCATTGAGTTGTTCTTTTTCTTATTGAATAACAAAAATACTTAGACTCCTTGATCACTAAGTTGGATTAGCTTTTCTTGATTATTATATGTTGTAGGTGCTTTGATTCTTTTGTCTTGTCTTTGATTGCAGGTTCTACTTATTGGAGAAGCCTCTTTGGAGCGACTGGATAAAAGACTGCATCGAACGTTGGATTTCAAGGTAGGGGCATGTCCTCTCGCTTTTCTTATAATAATTTTGAATTGCAAATAATCTAGAGAAAAAGGTTTCCAAATGGATGTTTGTTTCTAGCTATTCTTTGAATACTAGGGAGATCTCTCTTGTCCGCAGGAGGGATTAATCTGCATAACAGAATGGTGAATACGCTGGGGAACAAGAACTTAGTTTTCTTCATTTGTTTTCAGTTTGAATTTTAAGTTTTTTTATTTTGAATTCTCTAAGTCGGGATGGGAAGATAACTTTTAATAATCCCTAAAAGAGAGAGCTGATTATTTATTTTTTCAAAGTTTTTCCTTGCCTCCGCGTTTTTTAGTAGAAAACAGTGTGGCAACCTCAGCAGGTTTTAATTCAAAATAGTGTGGCTCTACTCTATTTTCCATTAGAAACTATGGACCCTTGGAAATCTTTTGAAAAAATTAAATTTTTCTTTTTAGAGCTAGATAACCTGATTCTTCAAGTTTCCCCTGATCCATTTAAAGTCTCATCAGTATCTGTTAAGTTAATTGGGTATTTTTGATTTTCTTTTTTGAGATATTCTTAATTTTATTTCCTTTGGTCATTACTTTGAGTTTTGTCTCAGCCTCTTAACATTTTTGCATATTTTTTCTTTTGTTTTTGTTTCTGAGTGTTAATCGCCTTTGAGTGTTTTTATTTTTGACCTTTGGAATCCTCACCCAATTTTCTTTATTTACACTTGATTGGTTCCTTAGATTACATTGGTGAAGGAAAATAGTGTTGTTTTTTATTTTGCTCAATTGGAATTGTCCTATATTTGAGAATTCTCTTGCATAGATTACATTTCCATAGTTATAATTCTCATTTTCAGAATATGAATGAAAAATACGCATAGATTACATTTGCATAGTTTTCAAGTGAATTGTGCATAGATTAAAACTGCATTATTTACATTCTGGAAAAATCAATAGTAGATTTAGATCAATTTCTTTGATTTGAATTTACATGTTTTATGCTCGTTTTAAAAACATAAAAATAAAAACTAGAATTGATTACCATTAGTTTTTCTTGCTTAAATTATTACATTAGAGAATTTTTTATATTTTCTCTTATTTATTAATTTTTGCATTGTTGGAAGTGAATGGAAACTCTCTCCTTACTTTAGTTAGGATTCATCGAATTGAGAATATTACAGTATCATATTTGATTGCATTTAGTTTTGGGTCATGTCATAACACCACTGGTTTCATATCCATTTACCCTTTAGTAATAACAACCCAAATAACACAACGCTAAATAAAATTTATCTAGTAATTTTTACATTTTCTAGGGCTCTTTCCACCAATCTGGCTTAGGCTAGTGCTTTGGAATAGGTTGTAGTTAACTTTCCCAAGAAACTAAACAATAGTATCTTGCAGTAAGGAAAAATTCCAATTGTTGCAATTTTTCTCTGGGAAGTCCTTCTTAAAAGAGTCAAGCACGAGATCATGTTGGACCCAGTGAGGTAATTGTACCTATCTCATTGGCAAAGATAAAAGATGTGCACGTAATACAAATGGTAAGCCTCGGATTAACCATTGTTGAGGAACCTGGGGTCACTTGTTGGCAAACCTCAGATTTACCATGTCGAGGAGCCTTCAAGGGGATTGAGCTTGATACTCTACCCTTGCATGTACATCAGATCATAGACTGTTTCCCTAGGTTCATTTGTCTCAGTTGGTGACCTTAGTGGCCATAATATTTAGTATTTTTCACAAGGTGAAGGTGGAGGGAAGGTCCCATTGTACCTGGAGCAGACATTGACTAGACTCACTTGGACATTCTGAAGGGTACTATTCACTTCGAGATGGAATAGTGGAGATACTTGCACCAGACTATTTCATTAAGCAAGTTGTCAAGGTAACTCTTCCAAGCGCCAGTTTTCCGCATTAATTTTTGCGATGTTGGATTTCATCACCAACTAGTGGTTTTATTGTGGAAACATACTGTTGTGTGTTTGAATCCTAGATTTGATAGCATGTGTTCATTTGTTTGTTTTTAATTTTTAGATACCTTAGGTGTGGATTGTGAATTTTAGTTGTTAATATTTTTAAATTGTTAATAAAATTCACTGAAGTTGAATCTAATGGAAATTGTTCCAGAATTTACCAACCAAGGAACCCCTCTTAACGAGAATCCTAATACTTTTCCTTGCTTTGGAAATGTTGGTCCTCCGTATATGGCTACATTGTCATTACCTAGATTTACCATAGGTTTACTAGTATGGTTATTTTCAACTTTGCTGGCCTCAAATACTCAAATTGTTCCATCTCAACTGGATGCTTCACCTCAACAGAGTTCACCATCTCAACATCACCAACCTCATGTTGACCCTTTACCTTCTTCGCCCAACACATCTTCCTCCCTTTCTTCTTCTTCGCTTGGTAAAAGGCTTGACGCTAGTAACCAGGTGGCTAAGAAGAAGAAGAAGCAAGATAAGAAAGAAGTCAACCAGCCAACCATGGTTGTACGTGTTGGTAGTATTGAGGAAACCTCCAACATGCATCAAAAACCAAAATACCCTTGCAAGTTTTGTAAGGGTGACCACTTTCTTATCAATTGTCTAGGTATTCCAAAGGTCTTGGAAGTATGGTCTAAAAAATCCCATCAACCTACTGTTGATCCATCAACCAATGATTCTCAGGTTCCTGGAAAAAGGGTAAAGTTAGGTTTCCTTGTAGGTTATGCAAAGGGAGTCATCAAACTTACATTTACCCTCACATGGATGAAGCCTCAAAATTATTATAAAACCTTACTGTTCCACAAAAAAAAATTCCAACTGATTACCGTAAAACTTCTCCCAACCTATCCTCAACTGACGGAGTGATTGATTTAATTCCAAGTATAGTCAATCCCGCTTTTCCATTGAAGAGTAAGACTCATATCACTCCGGTTGATGATCCATTATTTGATCAAGTGGTCGACTTGGTTTCACATCCAGTTGATCCCACTCTCCCTGTAGAGAGTGAAATTCATACCGCTCAGGTTTTTCTTGTTATATTAGATTCTTCTATGCCAGGGGGCATTTCACCTATTCCTATAGAACCCCCTCCAAGTATTGAGGTATTATCCTTTTACTGGAATAGATTTACAGAACCTCGTCTTCCCTCTTCCATCCCTTTCCAAATCATTGTGAAGGTTTGTGGCAAGAATGTGCATCACACAAATGTAGATGAAGGTGCTTTTGTTAGTATTTTATCCTCAACCACTTGGAAAGATTTGGGTTCCCCTCAGCTTGTGCCTGCTACACAGAATCTATCAGCTTTTAACAGAACCATTAGTGAACCTTTAGGGATCCTTCCTAAGTTTCCTATTACCTTGGAAGGTAAAAATGTCTGTATTGATCTTATGGTAGTCAGAGGCCCCTTGGATTTCAATGTTCTCCTTGGGTGAGACTATATCTATGCAATGAAAGCTATCGTATTGACACTCTTTCGTGTGATGTCTTTCCCTCATAATGGAAACATTGTGACTATTGACCAATTTTCATTTGTTAATCTTGATTCAACTACCGATAAACATCCCTGAATTTTCCTTATACAAAAGTGGTATCTACCCTGCTACAGGTTAATTATGTGGCAACCAGTCCCATGTTAGTAGTTACCGATGCAAGCGAGCCTCTCATTGTTTTCTCGACTTCATTTCACTTAGATCTAGTAATTGACATGGAAAACCCT
This sequence comes from Pinus albicaulis, assembly GCA_034641835.2. Lineage (NCBI taxonomy): Eukaryota > Viridiplantae > Streptophyta > Pinopsida > Pinales > Pinaceae > Pinus > Pinus albicaulis. Next base: position 183,848,359 of record CM076574.1, read on the forward strand.
ATGAGATTACTTAAACGTGATGTTCTTCTCCCTATTGAGTCCCTTAACACGTGTTCGTTCCAGAGAACTGTTCTTCCATCTAATGAAGACCTCTTGGAAACCATGATCAAGGAGTGTCCCTTGACATGTGTTTCTTCCAGCTGGAAGCCATGACAAGGTTCCATGAGGATAGTTATTTCACTCTGTCAACCTCATTAAAAAATGAAATAGGCCCTTATGAGGATAGTTCTTTTACTGTGTCAACCTCGTTAAAAAATGAAATAGGACCTTATGAGGATAGTTATTTTACTATGTCAACCTCGTTTAAAAATGAAATAGGCCCTTATGAGGATAGTTTTTTTATTGTGTCAACCTCGTTAAAAAATGAAACATGCCCTTATGAGGATAGTTCTTTTACTATGTCAACCTTGTTAAAAAATGAAATAGGCCCTTATGAGGATAGTTCTTTTAATGTGTCACCTCATTAAAAAATGAAACAAGCCGTTATGAGGATAGTTCTTTTAATGTGTCAACCTTGTTAAAAATTGAAACAAGCCCTTATGAGGACAGTTTTTTTACTGTGTCAATGTCGTTAAAAAATGAAACAGGCCTTTATAAGGACAGTTCTTTTACTGTGTCAACCTCGTTAAAAAATGAAACAGACCCTTATGAGGATAGTTCTTTTACTATGTCAACCTCGTTAAAAAATGAAACAAGCCCTTACGAGGATAGTTATTTTACTCTGTTAACCTCGTTAAAAAATGAAACAGTTCCTTATGAGGATAGTTATTTTACTATGTCAACCTTGTTAAAAAATGGAACAAGACCTTATGAGGATATTTCTTTTACTATGTCAACCTCATTAAAAATATGAAATAGGCCCTTATGAAGATGGTTATTTTCCTGTTTCAACCTCATTAAAAAATGAAACAGACCCTTATGAGGAGAGTTCCTTTTACTGTTTTAACCTCATTAAAAAATGAAACATGTCTCTAAGAGGAGAGTTCTTTTACTGTGTCAACCTCTGATCCACGTGGACATTGGTGGTCACCAACCTATTCCACTTGGGGCCCCACCATTGTCTCTTTTATTTTTTCAGTTTCGGCACAACCTACTATTTTTAGCAGTTTTTTGGGTCCTAAACTTCCAGAGCCATTTTGAGGCCCTAAATGACGTTTTTTGGGAAAACTGGGAGCAACATGGGTCCATGGATTGATGTTGCTCACTCAAAATTTTTAGTCCTCGGATAGATCTTTATAATGAGGTATGTTTCGTGTCAAACTGAGATCGTATGCCAAAGTTATGTCCCCGGGAAGTTGAAACACCAATTCACCCAAACAGGGCCCATAGTTTTGGCACTTCATCTCGTAGGGTTAGGGTTTTTGATGTTTAGGGTTTTCCATTATTTATAAATAATAAATAGGCCTTGAGCCTCATTGTAACTCAGTTCAGAGGCCTATAGCTGCCACATCCCTTCTCATAGATAGCTACTAGTGCCCTAGCTAGTTTATTTCCATTCTATCTGTAAGCAAATTTCAGTTCTTTGATATTAATGAAATGAAGTGATATTTCCGCTGCATATTTGTATTTATGGTTATATGTTTATTCTGTTGTGTTCCTGCATAAATTCGGATTATTGGTATCAGAGCGGTCTACTTTTTCTCGATCCTTCTTTGCATGTCCCCAATGAGGTTGAGGTATAAGGAGTTAGGGCTCGATCTGGTGGAACCTTTGCAAGATTAGCCTCGCAAACCCTGACAGACGCCCATGTGGGATGAAAATAAATATGAGGGAGAAATATATCCTATCAAAATATTGCTCAAGGAGTCCCTTGAAAAACAAAGGAACGCGATGATGGACAACTTTGCCCAGATCCTTAAACGACTGCCCACTGACAGCGCATCTGCATCTAGCAACCACTCTAGAGGTGCGACTCCTTTTTAAGGTAAAAGTAAATTTTGACATTCCCATATTTGAGGGTCAAATAGATGCAGACGTTGTAGATATATGGTTGAATCTACTGGAAGGATATTTCTCGGTTCATGACTTTTCTGACCGGGAGAAGATTATTTTTACACTCCTCAAAGGTACCCCCCATGTCAAGGACTGGTGGGAAACCTATTGTGAGAAAAAGGAAGATACAAAACCCTCTCTATTATCAGTCGTACCCACTTCGAATTCTTTCTGAGATGCCATCAAGGAACAATACTATCCTGTGGGGAGCTATGACGACAAGTACATACAATGGACCACACTGCGACAACAAAGGGATCAAGATGTGCATGAGCTGACGAATCTGTTCCATACCTTGCACACAAATTTGGGTATAAAAGATTCAGAGAAACATCTGGTGCTAAAGTATTGTATTTTTCTGCACAGATACATTCAGGAGGAAATGGAGTTCGTCAACATCTCCTCGCTTGGTACGGAATACCGGTATGCTGCCAAGATTGAGCAGAAATTCAAAAAGAAGAAGTGAGATCTTGGATCTGTGAATCAAAAGCAAGGGAAAGGTGCTCCCAAACCGTAGAAGAAAGGACAGAGCTAAGGCATGATAGCTCAAGACAATCTGTCAAAGTCATAAGCAAAGAACAACACCACAAGGCCAAAGAATGACATGGGAAAGTGGTGTGAGTTCCATAAGAGCTCCACTCACAACACAAGTGTGTCGGGCCAAGTAGTCGCTGGTGGCCGAGATGAGGGATTCTGATTCATATGCATGCTCTAACTCTAAATCATACCCTGACAAGGGGAATGACAAAGGGAAACAGATTATTGATGCGGAGCCCAACGCCATTGTTGCGACTATGAAGATCCAGAAGGAGGAACTGGAAGATTCAGAGGAGGAGGAACATATCTTCCACTCCCAGATGTGGGTAAAGGGCTCCCCGGTACAATTCATTGTTGAAAATGAAAGCCAAAAGAACCTCATTTTAGCAGACACTATGAAGTGGTTTGGCTTGCCGACCACAGCTCACCCACATCCATACACCATCAGGTGGCTTCACCAAGGATGAGATCTCCGCGTCAGCCAACAGTGATGCCTTCCCTACAACATCAATCCCTTCATGGATGAGGTATTATGTGACGTTGCTCCTATTGATTTTTTTGATGTATTATTAGGACAACCATACTTGTGGAAGCGTCATGCTATGTATGAGTCTCGTCCTCACGCTGTTATTGTTACTTTGGGAAATAAGTTGTACAGGATAACAGAGGTACCACCTCCTTCCGTTATCTCTTTGGTTACTACAAAGCAATGCAATAAGCTCATTTCCCAAACCAATAAATTCGTTTTCCTGATGATCCGCCCCCAGGGAAAGAAGAAGACTGTGGCCACGACCTCCAAACAGGGCTCCTCTGCATGAAAACAACAAATGGACAAGGTTGTGGAGGAGTACGGGGACATCTTCACCTCACCCACAAGGGTTCCTCTGCACTATCAGGTCAAGCACCTGATTGATCTGATCCCAAGTGCACCACTACCTAATGTACCGATCTATCAACACTCTATTCTGGAAAACGATTAAATCAAGAGGTAGATTCAGGAGCTGCTATCGAAAGGTCACATCTAACCAAGTTCATCGCCCTATGGGAGCCCGATCGTGTTGGTACAAAAAAGGATGGGACATGGAGACTATGTATTGACTATCGGGCACTGAACAAGATCATTCTCTGGAATAGGTACCTGATCCCATGGATTGATGACCTTCTGGACCAACTCAAAGGGGTGAAATATTTCAACAAGATTGACTTGAAGTCTGGGTATCACTAGGTACCAACTGAACCCTCTGATGTGTGGAAGGTTGCCTTCAAGGCCAAGGAAGGCCTTTTTGAATGGTTGGTCATGCCTTTCGGGTTGACGAATGCTCCTGAAACCTTCATGAGAATGATGGAAGACATCTTGTGACCATTCACCAACTCATTTATAGTGGTGTATTTGGATGACATTCTGATCTTTAGCTAGACTTGGGAAGAGCACCTCCACCACATCCGACAAGTCCCCCAAACATTGTGGCAACACAAGTTGTGTGCCAATTTGGAGAAGTGCACCTTTGGAATGACCCAGGTTCAATATCTGAGATACATTATTGATGAAAGGGGGTGCATGTGGATCCCACCAAGATCCAATTCATTCGGGATTGGCGAGCCCCAACCACTATAACAGAGCTTCGCAGCTTTCTGGGTCTTGCTAATTTCTACAAAAGGTTTGTGTTGGGATTCTCTCATATCACTTGACCCTTCAGTCAAGTCACCAAGGGAGGAGAAAAAGAAAAATTATTTTGGTCAGAATCTCAACAGAAGGTATTCACAGAATTGAAAAATCGCCTTTGTTCTTCCCTAGTGCTCACATTACCAAACTTGAAAAAACCATTTGAGATCGAGACAGATGCCTCTGACTATGCTATTGGGGCAGTTCTTACTCAATAGGGACATCCAGTCACATATCACAGTGAGAAATTATCTGACACAGTTCGCAAGTATCCCACTTATTACAAAGAAATGTATTCCATTGTGCAAGATTGTTGACAATGGAAGCATTACATTTTTGGGAAGGAAAAAATCATCCACACAGACCACCAGCCCCTATAGTTCATATAGACATAAGGGAAGTTGTAGAATGATCGCCATCAGAAGTGGTCCACATATCTGCAATAGTTTCATTTGAAAATCAAGTACAAGAAGGGTAGCAAAAACAATGTTGCAAACTGCCTCAGTCGACCACCAATCGTGGCGCTCACCACCATTCTCAACTCTTGTGGGCACGAGACTTCTAATTGGCTGCTTCTCTATGAGAGTGACCCAAAATTCAGCCACACATATAGGGCACTCTTGGGGGGTATGCAAGTTCCAAATTTTCACCTCTAAGATGCACTCTTATGTCACCTGGGACACCTTTGTGTTCCTTCAAGAGAGTGTGCCAAGATGACATGGGAAGCACACTACAGTCGAGTCGTTGGGCATTTCGGGGTCGAGAAAACAATAGCAGTACTGCAGAATTATTTCTATTGGCCGAACCTTCGAAAGGATGTCGGGAAGCACATCAGATCCTGCACTGCTTGTGCCATTGCCAAACTGACCATCAAGAAGCAAGGCCTATATACTATGCTACCTACCCCTATTCGACCTTGGGAATCCATCTCCATGGATTACATGTTGGTTTTTCCTTCTACTAAGCATGGAAATGACTGTGTTTTTGTGGTCGTCGATAGATTCTCGAAGATGGCCATTATGGTGGCTTGCAAGAAGAATATCACAGTAGAAGCCACTGCTAAACTCTTATTTGAACAAGTGTGGGTGCACTTTGGGATACCACAGTCTATCATATCATATCGGGATAGCAATTTCCTCAGCACATTTTGGTCCAGCCTTTGGTCAATGTTGGACACCAAGCTCACCAAGTCCACAGCTTTCCATCCCCAAACATATGGCCAGACAGAGGTCATCAACAAAATGATTGTACACATTCTGCGCATGTACAATTCAAAGCATCCACGCACATGGGACGAGAGCCTCCCCTATGTACAACATAGTTATAACCGGGCTCTCCATAGCTCAATTGGCCACAACCCCTTTCAGGTGGGCTTGGGTTTCTAGCCATTATGTGCCATTGACATAGCTATGCCATTTGTGGCTACTCAGGCTGATTCGGTTCATGTCCAGTCTGAAGTTGACAAAGAAAATAGCTTCATTGAGCGCATTCAACACATCCACCAATAGGTTCATGACATATTGGATAGAGCCAATGCTAAGTACAAGCAACGCCATGATCAACATCGGGTGCCACACAACTTCCAGGTCGGTGACAAAGTGTGGTTACATTTCCAGAAGAAACGCCTCACTGGACCCCACCACAAGCTTTTCCCACTACGATATGAGTCATACATAATCACCAAGGATGTAGGTAACAATGCCTTCGAGCTCATTATTCCACCATTCCTTGGTCTGCACCTAGTATTCAATGTGGACCGCCTTCATCCTTACTTCCCACCTCTACTGGACACCTCTGACATTGCATAACAACCCACACCAACAGAGTTAAACCTAGTCTGCATGGAACATGCCACAACAGATTGTATCATGGACATGCAAATCAAGAACTCTCACCAACAGAAGATCCAACTGTATCAGTTTGTCAAAGATGGCCAACTCCTGCACCAGGGAAAGTGGTTGACCAGGGACCAAGTTCAGCAGAAATTTCATCATCTCATGGAGGAACTTAACGCAATGGGGACCATTGCTTCCTAAGGGGGGAGGAATGATCTAGGTGGATATTGGTGGTCACCCACCTATTCCACTTGGGGCCCCACCATTTTCTCTTTCCGTTTTTCAGTTTCGGCACAACTTACTATTTTTAGTAGTTTTTCGGGTCCTGAACTTTTGGAGCAATTTTGATGCCCTAAATGATGTTTTTTGGGAAAACTGTGAGCAACATGGGTACATGGATTGATTTTTCTCACTCAAAATTTTTATTCCTCGGATAGATATTTCTAACAAGGTATGGTTTGCGTCAAATGGAGATCGTATGCCAAATTTATGTCCCCGGAAGTTGAAACACCAATTTAGCCAAACGGGGCCCATAGTTTTGGTGCTTCATCTCGTAGGGTTAGGGTTTTGGATGTTTATGGTTTTCCATTATTTATAAATAATAAATAGGCCTTGAGCCTCATTTTAACTCAGTTCAGAGGCCTATAGCCACCACATCTCTTCTCAGAGATAGCTACCAGTGCCCTAGCTAGTTTATTTCCATTCTGTCTGTAAGAAAATTTCAGTTCTTTGATATTAATGAAATGAAGTGATATTTCCGTTGCATATTTTTATTTATGGTTATATGTTTATTATGTTTCATTCCTACATAAATCTGGATTAGCCTCATTAAAAAATGAATCAGGTATCGAGGAGAGTTCCTCTTACTGTGCCAACCTCGCTAAAAATGAATCAGTTCATCATGAGGAAAATTCCTTTTACTGTGTCAACCTCATTAAAAAATGAAAAATGTCTTCCAGGAGCATAGTTCCTTTTCTTGTGTCAAGCTCGTTAAAAAATTAAACAAGGTTCTAGGAGCATAGTTTTTTTTCTTGTGTCAATCTTGTTAAAAAATGAAACAAAGTTCTATCAGCATAGTTCTTTTCCTATGTCAAGCTCATTAAAAAATGAAACAAAGTTCTATGAGCATAGTTCTTTTCCTGTGTCAAGCTCATTAAAAACTGAAACAAATCCTCTCTTGATTAAGTCGAGTCTTTCATCTGATCTCGTAAATGAACCTTCATTCCATTCAACTATTAGTAACCAATAGTCTACTTAGTTGAATGAAATGAAGCTTGGGGGGCATGTGCTCTAGCAAGTTACGCTTGGGGGGCATTGAAACCATTCTCAAGCATGATTTTTTCTTTGTTTCAAGCTTGTGTAAAAATGAAACAACCTATCTCAAGCACAATTTCCTTTGTTTCAAGCCTGTGTAAAAATGAAACAAACCTATCTCAAGCATGATTTTTCCTTTGTTTCAATCTTGTGTAAAAATGAAACCACTTTCAAGCATAGTTTTCCTTTGTTTCAAGATTATGTAAAAATCAAACCTACCTTGAGTCAATTTCGGTTATTATTTTCAAGAATCGTTAAACTCATGAAAATCCTAAGATTATTTTTCTATATTTCATTCTCGTAAAACATATGAAAATACTAAGTTCTTTTCGTCTTTTCCTACTCATTGATTAAATTGAAAGTCGACCATATGAGTACTTTTTATCACTTTTTTGAACTCTTTAAAACTTATGAAAAAGCAAAACCATGGAGTTCTCTTTTAAGCCCTTTTTAGACTCTTTAAACATGAAAATATCGTCGAGTACTTGACTATTCAAACTTGTTAAAGTAAATGAACATTCTTCCTTTCAGTATAAGTTTACCCTTTTTCCAGATTGAAATGGACTATTTACGAAAAAGGTATACGTGGACTAATATTGGTCAATAGAGTTCTCTCTTGCATTATTTTATGATTTTCTGAGCCTGAGAGACTAAATTTATGAAAAAGAACAACCATGGAGTTTACTTATGTTTTTATTTTGACACCCTAAAACTAAAAAACGTTGAGTTTCTCCTATATTGGACTCGTTAAAATTTAACAATAAAGGACCTGTCGATTACAAACAAGACCGAACCACTCCTTCTTAGGGTTCAATTTTAATACTAAGATGGACCCATCCGAAAGATGAGCTTACATAAACAATAAAATTGTATCCTCCTCAAGCTTATCAACAATAAAGAGGTACTTGCCAGTAATGGTGGGGGAAAAGAGAGAAAAAGAATCCAGTTTTCACCCTTGTTTAGAAAGCAACATACCACTCTTGAACACAAAACTTTTCAAACTTGTACCTGGGTTTGGAAATCCTTTGTCTAATAGTTAATCAAACCATATTGAAAGTCTTCAGCCAATTTTTGGGTATTATATTTAGGTCAAATGCTGCAAAACCATCTGTTGTGTCATTATGTGTTCAAGGGAGAGTTCAAACAAACCATTCATTGCAAAAATTTGTCTCCATCCACGTTGACCATCCCTGAGTCAACCCATGCAAAAAAATTATTCAAAAATTTATCTAATGGTTTCATGTTGTGGGCTTTCCTACGACAGGTCACTTTCTATCGACATCAGCTCATCATCTAGAAATTTGATCTAGAATCCTATTAGTACCTTGGGATCTGCACGCCCTAATGGCAGGTTTCTCGCCTTCGATGACAGGTTGCGTCATTGAATTTCGATCAAAATATTCTATGAGTGTTCAACCACAAATTATTCATTCACACTTCATAGATTATACTAGAGTACTTTGAGAGCCATTGTCATTATTGGTGATTTATCTCACACTTGTTAACAATTCACATCATTGACTGGTAATCAAGTGGTTTCTACCATGTTTGATTTCAACACAATAAATTGCATAGATAGAATCGTACTAGTTTGGGAAGTGGAAATAAAGACCCTGGATCTAGTTTCCACCATCCAGGCTGCGAGGAGTTTTATTATTCATGATATAGTAGACTACTTATGACATATGGCGGCGCCCATACTATGTCTACTTTTGATGTAATATTAAAATCATATCTGTACCAAAACATTTAGCTAATTTTGATCTGAGTATGGGAATGCCTACCTCAATGAATATATATATATATATATATATATATATATATATATATATATACATATATAGATGTTTGCATTGAATTTTTTTACAGGTTTTCGACTGGTGTCCCCAATCCAATCCTTAGAATGATAAAGCACTTCACTCTTCAGAACAACCTCACACTTCACACTTTAGGGGGAAACCAATTTTAACGATCGTGAAATCATGAAGAATACAAGAAAAAGAATTTAATAAACACATTACACAATGATTTCCTAGGGAAAGCCAGATATAAAAATGTCATTTAGGGCCTCAAAATGGCTCTGTATGTTCATGACCTGAAAATTGCCAAAAATAGTAAAGTTTGCTACAATTAAGGAAACTAAAAAACTGAAAGAAACAATGGTGGGAGTCCAAGTGGAATAAGTAGGTGGCCACCAATATCCACATGGATCAAAGAAGCATCAGAAATTTGTGGAGTCGACACAATTAGAGAAGCAGAGAGGAGACAAAGTGCAGATATCCACTCAAGCAAAGACCTCAAGTAGAGGGGAATTTCGAGCCAAATGGGTAGAGGGAGCACATGCAACCATACCTCCAGGTGAGAGGTTGGGTGATGCAAAGACATAATCCCAAGAGAAGAAATTTGGGCATGGTCCATTGAGATTTCTTGTCTCATGGATCTTTAACTTTCTATAGGGGCCCACAGTACACAGTAGCAGGATGGATCAGTAGTGGTCAATGTCGTAAGATGTAAGAGTGACAAATGTCCAATACTAGAGTGAAGAGAAGAGTTGAAAGTATTGCAAATAGCACATATGCAGAGTCACTAACAACATCGATTTTTCAATTGACAATGCAGTAGCTAGCAAAAATCAAAAGACTCTCGTGACAGAGGCATCATATTGATTCAGTTTGGATTATTTTCAGTTTCATAAGCTACAGTAGAAAACAACACTAAAGAGGTGTTACATGTAGAACATTCCAAAGGTAACGGATTGGGATAGAGTTGAATTCCTTTCTTCTTGATAGGGAGTGTTGAAATTACTAATAAGAAATATTGAAAATGGCACCCAGGAGGCTTCTAATTTAATTTTCCCTTAATTAAATTAGAACTAAATTGTAATTCCAAATGACATGACAACTTGTAAGTGTTAGCTGAGTCAGGAGTACTTATTTATCTCAATCAATTCGATTTGGAAGTCAAACTAGAGGCATGTAGGGTGTCTCCTATGTTTTAGGAGTCTTGGTTGAGTTATTTGTGAGTTGTAATTAGTTAACTCAAGTATTTGAGTTAAAATCAGTTTAAATAGTTCTAACTGAGAGATGAGCTAGTCATAGGTCCAGTGAATTAAATCTGATCTAAGTCACATGCATTTATCAATCAGTTAACTAATAATTCACTATGAATAGTTGTTGCATGTCATTTCTAAGGAAGGCCCAATTGAGATTGTGGTTAAAGGGAAGATAACTATGAGTTGTATAATTAGAAAATTGTACAGGTCATGCATGAGGTTATCAGAAAGCCTTGGATGTATTGCACAATAATTAATTGGGAATTTCATAATTAATAGGGGCTCAATTATCCCAGGAATGCGTAAGCAAGGTTGGTCAGGTAGAGGCAAGCTAGTGGTTAAATATTGGATAAAATTGCTTAGATCAGTGCCAGATCAGAGCAGTATTAGAGTGAGACAATCATCATAGTGTAGAGGTTTCTCAGGAAGAGAAATAGCATTGTATTGTTTCATGTTATTGACTTTATCAAATATACAGATAGTGGGGTTTTTAGCTGAGGCTTTCCACAAATAAAACTTGTGTTGTGTGATTGATATTTCTTTCTCTTGTTTATGTGATTGTGTGATCGAAATTGGTTTCTGCAATTTCTAGAATTTATTTAGTATTTTGTTTTAGTACATTAAAAGGTATGTTGAATCTATTTATATATTTCTACATGGTATCAGGAAGGAATTTTTTGGGCGGCAAGTTTGTAGAGAAGATATGAATTTTTTTGTAAAAAAATAAATAAAAAAATAGCATATCTAGATTCCTTGTGAAAAAATACCCAATTAAAAAAAACAAATCGGCTGAATTGGATTTCGGATGAGGGAGAAATCGTCAATTTAAATTAAATTTTTTATTTTTTCAGAAAATTTCGTGACGATAGGACAATTACAATGTGAATTTGAGTTTCCAAGGTGCCCAGATGACGTGATATTTAGTAAAGGGAATATTTTCCTTAGACACATCACCATGGGACAGATAAAACAGATTAGTGTGCGAGTCAAGAACCTGTATGCTCTCGAGGTCGAAGATGCATGCAAAGATTTGAGGAGAAAATAAGGTTAGAGGCTTGGTGGTTGAGAGGGAGCATGAATTAACTCTCAACATGCAACCTCAAAATAAGCCTCAGAAAGTTGTGGATTAGAGAAGCAGACATGAGACCGAGTGGAGAAATCCACTCAAGCATAGACCTCCAGTCGGGGGAAATTTCGAACTAGGTGGGTAGAGGGATAACATGAAGCCATACCTCCAGGTGAGAGGTGGGGCAATGTGAAGACATATTCCTAGGAGAAGAAATTTCTGTAGGGTCCATTAAGATTTCTTGTCTCATGGATCATTACCTTGCTACAGGGGCCCACATTACAAAATAGAAGGATAGATCAGTTAGATGTCAACGTGATAGATGTCAGGTACCTGAGCGAAGAGAAGAGTTGGAAATGATGTAGATAACATAGATATAGAGTCAACATATGCACCTATTTTTCAGATTACAGTGTAGTAGCTAGCAACATTTAGAAGACTCTGGTGACAGATGCATCATTCTGATTTAGTTTGGATGCTTTATGAGTTTCAGAAGTTGCAGTAGAAAACAAAACTAGAGAGGTGTTGCATGTAGAAAATTCCAAAGGTACCAGATTGGGATAGAGTTGAATTCCTTTCTTGTTGAGAGGGAGTGTTGAAATTGGAAACAAGAAATATTGAAAATTACACCCATGAGGGTTCTAATTTAATTTATCCTTAATTAAATTAGAATTAAATTGTAATTCCACATCACATGACATCTTGTAAGTGTTAATTGAGTCAGGAAGACTTATTTAGCTCTGTCAATTCGAGTTGGAGGTAAAACTAGAGGCATGTAGGGTGTATCCTACTTTTTAGGATCCCTGGTTGAGTTATTTGTGAGTTGTAATTAGTTAACTCAAGTATTTGAGTTAAAATTAGTTTAACTAGTTCTAACTGAGAGATGAGATAGTGATAGGTCTAGTGAATTAAATATAATTTAATTCACATGCATTGATCAAATAGTTAATTGATAATTCACTATAAATAATTTTCTCATTTTAGTTCTAAGGAAGGCCCAGTTGATATTTGGGTTAAAGGGAAGATAACTATCAGTTGTATAGTTAGAAAATTGTACTAGTCATTCATGAAGTCATCAGGAAGCCTTGGATGTATTGCACAATCATTAATTGGTAATTTCTTAATTAATAGGAGCTCAATCAGCCCAACAATGTGTAAGCAAGGTTTATCAGGAAGAGTCAAGAAAGTGGTTAAATATTGGACCAAACTTACTTAGATCAGTGCTAGATCATAGCAAGAACAGAGTGACAAAGTCAGCAAAGTGCAAAGGTTTCTCATGAAGAGAAATAACATTGTATTGTTTCGTGTTCTTTACTTTAAGAAATATACAGGGGGTTTTTAGATGAGGCTTTCACTGTATACATATTGTGTTGTGAGATTTATATTTATTTCTCTTACTTTTTTATGTGATTGTGAGATCGAAATTGGTTTCCGCAATTTTTAGAATTGATTCAGTTATTTTTTTAGTACAATACAAGATTAGTTGAATTTATTTAGATATTTCTACATTAATTTTCTAAAACAATAGAATTGAATCCACTCTACCAATTGAAGAAATTAATTTAAATGATGGTCAAATCATGAAGCATACAAGAGAAATAATTAAATCAACACATTACACAATTATTTCCTAGGAAAGCCACATCTAAAAACTGCACTATCTGTATATTGCATCAATCAGAAAATATGAGAATATTACAATGATTTTCTCATGCCTGAGCAACCTTTGCACTATCTATATCTATCTCACTGCTTCCTTGACAATCCTAGTGCAATACTTAACCAATTTTCTTCTTTCCCAAGTCCCTATTTCCTTGCGTTGTTTCCTTGGGAATTATCCCCTTATTAATTAGGGAAATCCTCAATTGGATTGTGCAATACATCATAGGTCTTCCTTTGACTCATGCACCACATGTACAATTTGGATGATTATACAATTGATAGTACATTTCCCTTGAACTCCAATCTCAAAAGGGTAACTCGCAGATCACACATGCAAGAATTATTGATGGCTTATTTATCAGTTAACTAGTTGATGATGAAGTACACACCCCACTACTTGACCTCCCACTAGTTCCTCCAAAAATTGAAACTAGTTAAATTGACTTTAGCTCAAATAAACTAAATTAATTAGTTTCAACTCAAAATAAACTCCACTAGGGCTCCTAAAAGTAGGAGCCACTCGACATGACTCAAGTTATACCCTCAACTCGAATTAACTGAACCAATTAATTCAAACTTACTTAGTTAACTGTTACAATCTGTTATGACATGTGGAATTACAATTTTATTCTAATTTAGTTCAAGGGAAAACTAAATTAGAATCTTTCTTGGTGCCATTTTCAATAGTCCCTCTTATTAAGAAAGGGATTATCAGATACCCTGATGCTACCTCTATGGAAGTCAAATTTTCCTCTTGAAAGTTCCTTAGTGTTACATGTTATTTTTTCAGCATGACATTTGACTGTCTAAATAGATATATTGCCACCCATATCATGCTCCCTTAGAAGTAAAAAACCCTAATGTTCCTAAACCAAGTCTTGGAATTGGAGAAAAGCCCATTAAAACTCTTAAAAGTCTACCTCCGTAATTTTTCTAGCCTTTTCTTGCAGGTTCGCGGATACTTGGTCTATAAACTACAGAAACCCCCCCACGTTCAGCTACTAAAACCTGCAAACCCCCATAAAAAGTTGAATTAAGGAAAAATTAAATTCTAGAAGCCTAGCGGGTCGAATATTCTCCCAACTAGAAGCTTCTAGAGGCGTGATCAGTTCGAGCTTTATCCCTCCACTCATGGAGCTTATCCCTTGTTCCATGGAGCTCAAATCCCTTCATGACAGGAATCCATCCCCATTTTCATAGAACTGAAACTACCTCTATTTCCCTATAAATTCAGCTTAAGTTTCAATCTCAAGGGTATGCGCATAGATTGTAAATGTTGAAATTGTAAAGTTATTGCTAAAGAGAATTTCCATAAGTGCATACTTTATGCACTAGTAAATTGTTTTTGGCATGAGAATGATCACACCATTGTGTCCATAACTCTATTATAGTATTCAAATAGGAAGGCTTTTCAAACTGAAGGAGGAATGATTGTTCAGGACCCCATTAGAAATATGTACGACATCAAGGCATGAGGTTGTAAGGTTACTCTTTTCATTCAAGATAATACAAATGGATATGTTTTTCCCATTGAGTTGTTTTTGTGCTTATTGAATAACATCAATACTTAGACTCCTTGATCACTAAGTTGGATTAGATTCTCTTGATTATTATATGTTGTAGGTGCTTTGATTCTTTTGCTTTGTCATTGATTGTAGGTTCTACTTATTGGAGAAGCCTCTTTGGAGCGACTGGATAAAAGACTACATCGAACGTTGGATTTCAAGGTAGGGGCATGTCCTCTCTCTTTTCTTATAATAATTGTGAATTGCAAATAATATAGATAAAAATGTTTCCAAGTGGATGTTTCATTCTAGCTATTCGTTGATACTAGGGAGATCACTTTTGTCTGCAAGAGGGATTAATCCACATAACAGAATGGCGACTCCGCTGAGGAACTAGAAATTAGTTTTCTTTATTTGTTTTCAGTTTGAATTTTAAGTTTTATGATTTTGAATTCTCTAAGTCGGGTTGGGAAGATAAATTTTAAGAATCCCTAAAAAAGAGAGCTGATTATTTATTTTTTCAGAGTTTTTCCTTGCTTCTGCAGTTTTCAGTAGAAAACAGTGTGGAAACCTCTGCAGGTTTTAATTCAAAACAGTGCGGCTCAACTCTGTTTTCCATTAGAAACTGCAGACCCTTGGAAAATTTTTGAAAAAATTAAATTTGTATTTTTTAGAGCTAGATAACCTGATTCTTCAATTTTTTCCTAATCCATTTACAGTCTCATCAGTATCTGTTAAGTTAATTGGGTGTTTTGAGTTTCTTTTTTTAGATATTCTTAATTTTATTGCCATTGGTCATTACTTCGAGGTTTGTCTCAGTCTCTTAACAATTTTGCATCTTTTTTCCTTTTTTTTGTGTCTGAGTGTTAATCGCCTTTGAGTGTTTTTGTTTTTGACCTTTGGAATTCTCACCCAATTTTCTTTATTTACACTTGATTGGTTCCTTAGATTACATTGGTGAAGGAAAATAGTGTTTTTTTTTCTTTCGCTCAATTGGAATCATCTTATGTTTAAGAATTCTCTTGCATAGATTACATTTGCATAGTTAGAATTATAATTTTCAGAATATGAATGAAAAATGTGCATAGATTACATTTGCATAGTTTTCAAGTGAATTGTGCATAGATTACAACTGCATTGTTTACATTCTGGAAAAATCAATCATAGATTTAGATCAGTTTCTTTGATTTGAATTTACATGTTTTTATGCTTGTTTTAAAACCATAAAAATAAAAACTGGAATTGATTAGCATTAATTTTTCTTGTTGAAATTAGTACATTAGAGAATTTGTTATATTTTCTCTTATTTATCAATTTTTTCATTGTTGGAAGTGAATGGAAACTCTCTCCTTACTTCAGTTAGGATTCATTGAATTGAAAATATTACATTATAATATTCGATTGCATTTAGTTTTGGGTCAGGTCATAACACCACTGGTTTCATATCCATTTACCCTTTGAGTAATAACAACCTAAATAACACGCCCAGATGTGGGTGACAGCCGGATATGATGGGATGCCTACCCCTGCGCGCCTCCCAAAGAAGCTTGCGTGGGGTGGAATTAACGAATGCATTAATCAGCCAACTTGCCATGTCATTAAACCAACGCAGATATTCCTCCACACCGCCATGAGCATTCAATTGGCAATGGCATCCATTCCAGATGGTTCGGCTCGCCATGATCGCAATACAGCTCCTCAGCTCCCTTTAAGTAGCGCTTGCCCTTAGGGCTATGAATAACTCTGCACTCGTACTCCTACAGGATGTCGTGTCACTCTGTTAGCCTGTTTCGAGTCACTCCCTGGCGAGAATTTTTCACAAAGCCTTTATTGTCGCAACAATCTTCTCCAGACTCGAACAGAGAACCACAGCGGCGAAGTCTCCTCCCTTGGAGCTCAGACAGTAGCTCAAGCTCGCGGAATTCTCTCTCACAGATTTCTTAGGCCTCCCGCCTACCCCTTACCTCACTCTTTTTCTCCTCACATCTCAGCAAAAATGCCATGCATTCGTCACAGAATGCAGAGTAGGCGCGGCTCCATTCGAGGTAGGGCCTCGTGGTAAAGATCCCACTCTAATTCAGTTTCTGGGTCCTCTTCATCTAAAGAGACTCATGATCGAACTCATGGGATAAGGAACGACAGAGGCCATAGGTGTCAACGTGCTTCAGAGTCAATTCCTCCTCCTATTGCTGACCCCCTCGTCGCTGAGCCTCCCTCCATCTCCCTTAGTCCTGGTTGCCCTCCCATCCACCTTTCTTCTCAGCACGCTTCACTTCGCTTCGAATGTTCACATAATAATCCTGTGGTCACTGCCTTCATTACTGTTACACTGAAAGAGGAAGCACCTTTACCCATTCCTTTGGCCATTCCTTCCCCTGGAGCCTCCCCTGTGCCCCCTCCTATCTCGAGCCCTCCCTTTTGCTCGGCTCCATCTGTAGGTACAACCCAACAAGCAACAGACTCTCCGTGAGCGATGGACGCAGATGCAGATCCCAGCGGTGCTCTCCAAGGTGACCAGATTGTCTGGGTAGACGAATTTGCTTGTAGAGTGGTGGAAGAACCTCAATCTCCAATGAATGACCAATAATAATCTCAGTCCTCAGTTCCTTTTGAATTTTTCTCTACTGCTGAAGGATTCCTTTGGTATCTTTGTCTCGAGGCTCAGCTGGGAAGGTTGCTTGTTAATCTTAGTTTCTTTCTTTTTGTTAAGTACTCATGCTTAAATTATAGGCCGGTTTCCCTTTCAAGGGCGGTCAAATTGATCTTTATAGGACTGGTTTCCCTTCTTGGGCAGCCCGGACTCTCTTTGTTCAGCATGACCATCAAGCCCAACGCTCAGGCTCACATGGATGACGCTGCGGCAGTTTTGTAACACTATCTTTTTTACATAATAGAATTAGTCTTATTTAGAAAAAAAAAACAACCTAAATAACACAACGCTAAATAAAATTCATATAGTAATTTTTACATTTTCTAGGGCTCTTTCCACCAATCTAGCTTAGGCTAGTGCTTTGGAATAGGTTGTAGTTAACTTTCCAAAGCAACTTAACAAACAATAGTATCTTGTAGTAAGGAAAAATTCCAATTGTTGCAATTGTGCTCTGGGAAGCTCTTCTTCAAAGAATCAAGCATGAGATCATGTCAGACCTAGTGAGGTAATTGTACCTATCTCATTTGCAAAGATAGAAGATGTGCACGTAATACAAATGGTAAACCTCGGATTAACCATTGTCGAGGAACCTTGGGTCACTTGTTGGCAAACCTTAGATTTACCATGTTGAGGAACCTTCAAGGGGATTGAGCTTGATATATCGGATCGTAGACTATTCCTCCAAGTTCATTTGTCTCAGTTGGTGACCTTAGTGGCCATAATATTTAGTATTTTTCACAAGGTGACGATGGAGGAAAGGTTCCACTAGACCTGGAGCAGACATTGACTAGACTCACTTGGACTTTCTGGAGGGTACTCTTCACTTCGAGATGGAATAGTGGAGATACTTGCACCAGACTGTTTCATTAAGCGGGTTGTTAAGGTAACTCTTCCAACCACCAGTTTTTCGCATTAATTTCTGCGACATTGGATTTCATCACCAACTAGTGGTTTTATTGTGGAAACATACTATTTATGTGTGGTTTGAATCCTATATTTGATAGCGTGTGTTCATTTGTTTGTTTTTAATTTTTAGAGACCTTAGGTGTGGATTGTGAATTTTAATTGTTAATATTTTTTAATTGTTAATAAAATTCATTAAAGTTGAATCTAATGACAACTGTTCCAGAATTTACAAACCAAGGAACCCCTCTTAACGAGAATACTAATACTTTTCCTTGCTTTGGAAATGTTGGTCCTCCTTATATGGCTACATTGTCATTACCTAGATTTACCATAGGTTTACCAGTATGGTTATTTTCAAATTTGTTGGCCTCAAATGCTCAAATTATTCCACCTGAACTGGATGCTTCACCTCAACAGAGTTCACCATCTCAACATCACCAACCCCATGTTGACCCTTTACCTTCTTCGCCCAACACATCTTCCTCCCTTTCTTCTTCTTCGCTTGGTAAAAGGCTTGACGCTAGTAACCAGGTGGCTAAGAAGAAGAAGAAGCAAGATAAGAAAGAATTCAACCAACTAACCATGACTATACGTGTTTGTAGTATTGAGGAAACCTCCAACATGCATCGCAAACCCAAATACCCTTGCAAGTTTTGTAAGGGTGACCACTTCCTTATCAATTGTCCAGGTATTCCAAAGGTCTTGAAGTATGGTCTGAAAAATCCCATCAACATACTGTTGATCCATCAACCAATGATTGTCAGGTTCCTGGGGAAAAGGGTAAAGTTAGGTTTCCTTGTAGGTTATGCAAAGGGAGTCATCAAACTCACATTTTCCCTCACATGGATGAAGCCTAAAAATGGTTGGAAAACCTCACTATTCCACAAAAAAAAACTTCCAACTGATTACCGTAAACTTTCTCCCAACCTACCATCAAGTGAAGGAGTGATTGATATAATTCCAAGCACAGTCAATCCTACTCTTCCATTGAAGAGTAAGACTCATATCACTCAAGTTGATGATCCATTAGTTGATCAAGTGGTCGACTTGATTTCACATCCAGTCGAGCCCACTCTCCCTGTAGAGAGTGAAATTCATACTACTCAAGTTCTTCTTGTTACATCAGATTATTTTATGCCAGGGGGAATTTCATTTGTTCCTACAGAACCCCCTCCAAGTATTGAGGTCTTTTCCTTTGATTGGAATAGATTTACAGAACCTCGTCTTCCCTCTTCCATCCCTTTCCAAATCATTATGAAGGTTTGTGGCAAGAATGTGTGGCACAAAAATGTAGATGAAGGTGCTTCTATTAGTATTCTATCCTCAACTGTTTGGCAAGCTTTGGGTTCCCCTAAGCTTATGCCTACTACACAGAATTTGTCAGCTTTTAACAGAACCATTAGTGAACCTTTAGGGATCCTTCCTAAGTTTCTTATTACCTTGGAAGGTAAAACTGTCTATATTGATCTTATGGTAGTCAGAGGCCCCTTGGATTTCAATTTTCTCCTTGGGCGAGACTATATCTATGCAATGAAAGCTGTCGTATCAACACTCTTTTGTGTGATGTCTTTCACTCACAATGGAAACATTGTGGCAATTGACCAGTTTTCAATCGTTAATCTTGATTCGAATACCAATAAACATCCCTGAATTTTCCTTATACAAAAGTGGTATCTACCCTGCTACGGGTTAATTATGTGGCAACAAGTCCTGTGTTAGTAGTTACCGATGCAAGCGAGCCTCTCATTGTTTGCTCGACTTCCTTTGACTTAGATCCGGTAATTGACATGGAAAACCTTATGTGATTATTTGAACGCGATGTTATTTTCCCTATTGAGTCCCTTGACATGTGTTCCTTCCAGAGAACTGTTCTTCCATCTGATGAAGACCTCTTGGAAGCCATGATCAAGGAGTGTCCCTTGACATGTGTTTCTTCTAGTCAGAAGCCATGAAAAGGTTCCATGTGGATAGTTATTTTATTGTGTCAACCTCATTAGAAAATGAAATAGGCCCTTATGAGGATAGTTATTTTACTGTGTCAACCTCATTAAAAAATGAAACAGGCCCTTATGAGGATAGTTCTTTTACTGTGTCAACCTCGTTTAAAAATGAAACAGGCCCTTATGATGATAGTTCTTTTACTGTGTCAACCTTGTTAAAAAATGAAACATGCCCTTATGGGGATAGTTCTTTTACTATGTCAAACTTGTTAAAAAATGAAACAAGCCCTTATAAGGATAGTTCTTTTATTGTTTCAACCTCGTTAAAAAATGAAACAAGCCCTTATGAGGACAGTTCTTTTACTGTGTCAACCTCGTTAAAAAATGAAACATGCCCTTATGAGGATAGTTCTTTTACTGTGTCAACCTCATTAAAAAATAAAAATGTCCTTATGATGATAGTTCTTTTACTGTGTCAACCTCATTAAATAATGAAATAGGCCCTTATGAGGATAATTCTTTTACTATGTCAACCTCGTTAAAAAAAGAAACAGGCCCTTATGAGGATAGTTCTTTTACTATGTCAACCTCATTAAAAAATGAAACATGCCCTTATGAGGATGGTTATTTTCTTATGTCAACCTCATTAAAAAATGAAACAGACCCTTATGAGGAGAGTTCCTTTTACTGTGTCAACCTCGTTAACAAATGAAACATGTCTCTAAGAGGAGAGTTCTTTTACTGTGTCAACCTCGTTAAAAAATGAATCAGGTATTGAGGAGATTTCCTCTTACTGTTTCAACCTCGCTAAAAAATGAATCAGTTCATCATGAGGAAAATTCCTTTTACTGTGTCAACCTCATTCAAAAATGAAGCATGTCTTCCAGGAGCATAGTTCCTTTTCTTGTGTCAAACTCGTTAAAAAATGAAACAAAGTTCTATGAGAATAGTTCTATTCCTATGTCAAGCTCGTTAAAAGATGAAACAAAGTTCTATGAGCATAGTTCTTTTCCTGTGTCAAGCTCATTAAAAAGTGAAACAAATCCTCTCTTGATTAAGTCGAGTCTTTCATATGATCTCATAAATGAACCTTCATTCCATCCAACTATTAGTAACCAATAGTCTACTTAGTTGAATGAAATGAAGTTTGGGGGGCATGTGCTCTAGCAAGTTATGCTTGGGGGGCATTGAAACCATTCTCAAGCATGATTTTTCCTTTGTTTCAAGCTTGTGTAAAAATGAAACAAACCAATCTCAAGCACAATTTCCTTTGTTTCAAGCTTGTGTAAAAATGAAATGAATTTATCTCAAGCATGATCTTTCCTTTGTTTCAAGCTTGTGTAAAAATGAAACCACTTTCAAGCATAGTTTTCCTTTGTTTCAAACTTATGTAAAAATGAAACCTATCTTGAGTCCATTTCGGTTATTGTTTTCAAGACTTGTTAAACTCATGAAAATCCTAAAATTATTTTTCTATCTTTCATTCTTGTAAAACATATGAAAATGTCGAGTTATTTCCGTCCTTTACTGCTCATTAATTAAATTGAAAGTCGGCCATATGAGTACTTTTTATCACTTTTTCGAACTCGTTAAAACTTACAAAAAAGTGAAACCATGAAGTTCTCTTTTCAGCCCTTTTTATACTCTTTAAACATGAAAAGATCGGCGAGTACTTGACTATTAAAACTTCTTAAAGTAAATAAAAATTCATCCTTTTAATATAAGCTTATCATATACTGGACTCGTTAAAATTTAATAGTAAAGGACCTATCGATTACAAACAGGACCGAACCACTCCTTCTTAGGGTTCAATTTTAATCCTAAGATGGAATCATCTGAAGGATGAGCTTACGTAAATAAGAAAATGTTATCCTCCTCAAGCTTGTCAAAATAGAGAGGTACTTGCTAGTAATGGTGGGGGAAAAGAGAGAAAAATAATCCAGTTGTCACCCTTGTTTAGAAAGCAACATACCACTCTTGAAGACGAAACTTTTCACACTTGTACCTGGGTTGGGAAATCCTTTGTCTAACAGTTAATCAAACCACATTGAAATTCTTCAGCTAGTTTCTGGGTATTATATTTAGGTAAAATGCTTCCAAACCATTTGTTGTGTCATTATGTGTTCAAGAGAGAGTTCAAATAAACCATTAATTGCAAAAATTTATCTCCATTCACGTTGACCATCCTTGAGTGAGTCCTTGCAAAAAAATTCTTCAAAACTTGATCTAATGGTTTCGTGTCGTGGGCTTTCCTATGACGAGTCACTTTCTTTCGACATCAACACATCATCAAGAAATTTGATCTAGAATTCTATCAGTACCTTTGGATCTGCATGCCCTAATGGTAGGTTTCTCGCCTTCTACGACAGGTTGCATCATTGACTTTTGATCAAATTATGATATGATTGTTTGACTGTCAATCATTCATTCACACTTCATAGATTGTACTGGAGTACTTTGAGAGACATTTTCATTATTGGTGATTTATCTCACACTTGTTAACAATTCACATCATTGACTGGTAATCAAGTGGTTTCTACCATGTTTGACTTCAACACAATCAATCGCATGGATAGAATCACACTAGTTCGGGAAGCAAAAATCAAGACCCTGGATCTAGTTTCCACCATCCAGGGTGCGAGGAGTTTTATTATTCATGATACAGTAGATTACTTATGACAGATGGTTGCACCCATACTGTGTCTACTTTTGATGTAATATTAAAATCATATATGTACTATAACATTTAGTTAATTTTGATCTAATTATGGGAATGCCTACCTCAGCAATGATATATATATATATATATATATATGGTTGAATGTTTTCACAAGTTTTCGACCAGTGTCCCCAATCCAATCCTCAGAATGATAAAGAACTTCACTATTCAGAACAACCTCAGACTTCGCACTTTAGGGGGAAATATTTTACACGTTATTTTGTCATGATGACATTTTACTGTCTGTATAGGTCTATCACCACCTATATCATGCTCCCTTAGAAGTCAAAAACCCTAATGTTCCTAAACCAAGTCTTAGAATTGGAGAAAAGCCCATTAAAACCCTAAAAATTCTACCTCCTCACTTTTTCTAGCCTTTTCCTGTGGGTTCATGGATACTTGGTCTATAAACTGCGGAAACCCCCACACGTTCTACTACTAAAACCCGCGGACCCACGTAAAAAGTCAACTTAAGGAAAAAGTAAATTCTAAAAGCATTTCTGGTCAAATATTCTCCCAACTGGAAGTTTCTATAGGCATGATTAGTTCGATAATTATCCCTCCAATCATGGAGCTTATCTCTTGGTCCATGGATCTCAAATCCCTTGATGAGAGGAATCCATCCCCCTTTTCATGGAATTGGAACTACCTCCATTTCCCTATAAATTGAGTTAAACTTTTAGTCTCAAGGGTTGACATACATAGATTGTAAATGTTGAAATTGCAAAGGAATTATTGAAGAGAATTCCCAAAAGTGCATACTTTAGGCACTAGTAAATTGTTTTTGGCATGAGAATGATCACACCCTTGTGTCCATAACTCTATGCTGGTATTCAGAGAGGAAGGCTTGGCAAACTGAAGGAGGAACGATTGTTCAGGACCAAGAGAGAAATATGTATGACATAAAGGCATCAGGTTGTAAGATTAATCTTTTCATTCAAGATAATGCATATGGATCTCTTTTTCTCATTGAGTTGTTCTTGTGCTTATGGAATAACATCAATACTTAGACTCCTTGATCACTAAGTTGGATTAGCTTTTCTTGATTATTATATGTTGCAAGTGCTTTGATTCTTTTGTTTTGTCTTTGATTGCAGGTTCTACTTATTGGAGAAGCCTCTTTGGAGTGACTGGATAAAATACTGCATCGAACGTTGTATTTGAAGGTATGGGCATGTCCTCTCCATTTTCTTATAATAATTCTAAATTGCAATTAATCTAGAGAAAAATGTTTCCAAATGGATTTTTTTTTGTAGCTATTCATTGAATACTAGGGAGATCGCTCTTGTCTATAAGAGGGATTAATCTGCATAACACTTAGTCAATATGTTTGCATCTTATTCCTCTGTAAGAATGTACCCTAACATCATGATCTGACTCTACACACAATCTTTGAGATGGCGGTACCAGATGTCGATATGCTTGGACCTATCATGAAAAACTGAATTCATTGAGAGTTTGATACACTATGGTTGTCACAGTAAATCACTATAAGATCCATATTTTCACCAAATAACCCAACACGGATCTTCCTCATCTAGATAGCCTCACAAGTTGCTTGACTAGCAACCATGTGCTCTACTTCTGTTGAAATAAGTTCAACTGATCTTTGATTCCTATTGTACCAAGAAATTTTTGTTGATCCAATACTAAAGATTCCTCCTTATGTGCACTTCATTTCTAATGGACTCCCTTCCTAATCTGCGTATGTGAAGCCTTGAAGCTTCACTCCCTTTGTCTGTCTATACCAAATACCAAACTTAACAGTTCCTCTGAGGTATCTCAACACATGTTTTGTTTCCTTCTGATAGAGTTTGGTTGGCTTAAGCATAGCTTGACTAAGTTAGTTAACTTCATAACACATGTTTGGTCATGTGTTCACCAAGTACATAAGTGAACCCACAAGCTGCATGTAAATGGTAGCTTCTACCACTTCGCCTGAAGTAGAATCTTCCTTCCTCTAATTCAATAGTAGAGTATTATCCATGGGTTTGCTTCTCTCCATGTGAAACTTCTGCAGTATCTTGTTGACATACTTTCCCTGAGAGACAAATAGTTCTCCATCTCCTTTCCAAATTTCCAAATCAAGGAAATAATGCATGAGCCCCATGTCTTTCATCTCAAATTCTCTTGTAAAATATTCTTTGAAATATTTGATTATATTATCATCGCATATTAGAATTAAATCATAAATATATAATACTATATTCAATAATTTACCTTCAACCACAATATGGTAAAGGTTTTCATCTGCTTCACTTTCGGTGAAGCCCAACCCGGTGAAATAGTTGTAGATCCTAGTGTACCAAGCACTGGGTGATTTTTTCAATCCATACAATGATTGCTTGAGTCTGAAAACATGTGAATCTCTGTCGAAGGTCTCAAATCCTTCTGGATGCCCTATGGACACTTATTCCTCAATCACTATGTTGAGGAAAGTTGTCTTCACATCCATATTATGTATATTCCAACCCATCTAAGTTGAAAGTGCTAGAATAGATTTGATTCAAGAGTACCTTGCTACTACAGCAAAGGTCTCTTCATAATCAATTCCCTCCACCTGAGAGAACCCTTGGCTACGAATCTGGCCATGTGTTTCTCAACACTCCCATCTACTGCTTGCTTCACCTTGTAGATCCACCTAGATCCTACAACTGACTTTTCCTCTGGCCTTAGGACAACTTCCCAAGAATTTCTCCTTATATTGGAATCATATTCCTATACCATTTCATCAACCAATATTGTTTGTTTCACTTCTTCCTTGAATGAGGATGGATCAATCTCTACACTCTTTCTCATTAGAGCCCTTGTAACCAATGTATAGATCTAGTGACTTCATCTGTCTGTGCTGTGATGTGGGTGCTCCCACATTATCTCTAGCATCATGCATCAATTTTTCAGCCTCTGGTTCACTTATTTCCATCTATATATGTATTTTCATGAGTGATTTCTTCCACTCTTTGCTACTCTACTTGTGGTTGCTCCACAACATTTTTAGGTTCTTCCTTTGGAGCTAAAATATCTTCATATTCATGCAACTGAAACTCCCTATCAAGGGAACCTATGATGGCTTTCTCTTCATCGAAACATATCTACAAAAAAAATCATTCTGTGAGATGGAAGGTACACCAAATAGTTGTGAGGTGTATCAGTATACCCCACAAATATTCCCAACTCAGTTGTTGGTTCTAGATTTTTCCATACATCCTTGGAAACATGACAGTAAAATAATGAACCAAATATTCTAAAGTGTGTTACATCTGGTTTCTTACCTAAAAAATATTCTTCTGGTGTACTCATCCCAAGAATCAGATGAGGACTCATGTTCTATACATATATCGTTGTGTTTCATGCTTCAGCCCACAAGTACAATGGTAGGCCATGAACATGCTACATCTCTTGTGTAGCTCCCATAATACTTATCTTCTTTATTTCTGCAACCCCATTCTGTTGCAGGCTATAGAGTGTTATTAAATCTCACCAAATTCCTTCTGATGCACAAAATTTCTTGAACTCATTCGACACATATTCTCAATTGTTATCTCTCCTAAGAGCCTTCACTTTCCTGCACATGTCTTTCTCAACAAGTGGTTTAAATTCAAAAAAAATTGAGAATGTCTAGTATTTCTTCTACATGAATAATGTCCATCACTTACATGAGAAATTATCTAGAAATATCATATAATACCTATGCTTGGTCATGGAGGCTGTCGAGAACGGTCCACACACATTTGAGTGAACTATTTCAAGGATCACTTGCGTTCGATTGTCCTTATCAAGAAATATGGATTTTGTGTACATCCTGAATGTGCACCCTTTGCATGTATCATACTGCTCTAGTTCACCCTTGGGAAGTCTTGTAGAAATCTGTTGCATGATCTTCCTAGCTCCATGGTGCAAATGGTGAAGTCGCCCATGCCATAATTCACTGATGTATCTGCTCTGCACCTTATCTTCTTTCTTTCTCAAAACAACACAATCTTATACATCCAATTTTTAGAATTTATTTTCCCAAACCCTGATCCGTTTCACTTGTCCCATGGCTCTATGACAAAGGAAAGCCTTTCCTTTTCTAAATATCACATTGTATCCATGGTCTTCCAACATAGCAACTAAAACTAAATTATTCTCCAGACCCGGAACATACATGATATATTTGAATGTGAGAGGAGAGCCAGACTCCCTCTCAAAATTAAAAATACTGATGTCAGTCACACTATACCTTCCATCATCTCTAATATTTATGTGCATATGGATGTTCTTCTCCTCCAATTCATTGAAGAATTCTTTATTTATGGTCATATGAAATGAGAATCCACTATCCAGATACCACACACTACCCATCACTGATGCCACCATGCATGCAATGAGGGTCAAATCCAACTCAAATTGTGAAGCAAGAGCTATACCTATCGCTCCTACTAAGGGATTCTTGTCGGCCTTCTTATGTAGACACTTCATGGCATAGTGTCCCAATTCTTGATAGTGAAAACATTTAATCTTTGACAACTCCTTATTCTTGCTTGCCTGACCAAAATCTCCTTTCGATATGGATTTCTTCCCTTTCCTTTTCCTTTCCTTTCCAGCCAAGGCACATTTCTCCTCATCATCATGCTTAGATGAGGATCCATCTATGGTGTTCTGCCTTATCTCTTCTTGCACCTGTTAGAGTCGGTCCTTACAGCCCTCCGTCAGAGATCAGTTTGATTTTTTCATATCATTCTTAGGTGTCTCGCTCGTTCCACTTCGTTGCATTTCGCTAGGAGCATGTCATTGACTGACGAGGGGGTCTGGTTGTCTTGTGTTTCCTCATGCTTGTACCTGCAGGGCTGATTAAAATTCCTCAAAAATCACTGAAGTTCATGGTCATTGCATTCATTGTCATCAATGATTAGTTTCGTTAAACAAGAGTCTTTAATCCTAGAATCTAGGGTTTTCAAGTCCTTTGCATACATGTCATAAAATCCCGCAGGCCATGAGGTTGGTTCCAAAAAGTTCTCGTTTCATATTTTTATTATCAAAAGCATTTGAAGACATTTCTAGTCCAAAACTCTGTTTTGGAACTAGAAATTGTCTAATTTCATTTTTGTAATAATTGTATTTATTTCACTATAAGAAATTCCAGAGCAAGCCTCTGATCTTTTCCAAAGCCAAGTGCAGCATCCCTGCAAAAATTCAACAAAGTATTATCAGTCCAAGACTCAGAAAAAGTAAGAGAAAGTCAAAGAACAGCATTGTATTGAATGACCAAATGACAAAGTGCCGAAACATTATAAAAGTGGGTTAGCAAACAAATTTAAAATCAAATCTGATTTTATGAGATATTTTCTTCACATATAAGCCTTGGAAAATCATCCATTTCCACCAATTCTCAAAGCAGAAGTCGAATTTGTGAAGTGGAGGGCCGAAGACGTGTTTTGCAGAGCCGTGGACTGGATTGAAGGTGCGCGCTACCCATACAGGAGGCACGCTACCCATATAAGGGGCGCTACGCACATAGCATCCCCAGCCCTTGCAAAAGAACACGGGTGCTACGCACTTGCTGCGCGCTACGCGTTGGGCAGGGGCACTACCCATATAGCGACAGAGCCAAAAAAATTTGTTTTTTGCGTCCGGCTTCATACCAAAACGCCACGATCAGCTTGCAAGTAGGTTTTAATGGTTGCTTAATAAATTCTGAACATGATTGTAGTGTGTTTGATGTTAGGAAACAAGCATTGGGTGAGGAGAAATCTATAAACCCTATGTTCGTAGCAAATTCAATTCTCAGGGTTTTAAGAGATATATTGACAGTCTTGTGAAGGGTTTGTAAACTTTGTGATTGGTATATATGCTCATGCCTGTATTGCTTGTGGCGCCCTGGCACATTATGTACACCATCCTCACACCTTTTCTTTGTCACTCTACCACTGCTGTCACGTCCTTTCATGTTTTCACATAGTCTCATGTTGACTTGTCCATATCCTCCATCGCCATAATATTACCACTGTTGTCATTGCTATTATTTCATTGCCACTGTCTCCTATTGACAAACACAGTCCTTTGACAAATCCTTGGCCAGTATTGCAAAGGTTGTACCATACATTACACTGTCTACTCATTTGTCAAATTCTCTTGTGATCAAAACAGAGACTGTCTTTATGCCTATCCACTAAAACAGAGCTATTACCACTGTCACTTGTTTTCTTATGATGCTTTGGTACATATGCAGCATATTTGGGTTTTGAGCATACATTGAAACTTTGTCTTCACTACACCTATATCAGCATACATATTGCAGACATTTTGTTTTCGAAGCCATGTCATAGACGGATTCAGTTTATGAGCAGGAGTATGACAGTGATTCCACAGCAGAGGGTAATGTGCCACGGAGGTCTCACAAAGGTGGCAAAGGCAGTAAGCATCTCAGGGAGGAGCCTACTTCTTTGGCTCAATTGCAGGCATGTCCGCTTGCAATGGATTGTTTTCGGTATCAGTCATGTTTTTGATACTGTGAGATGATTTCACAAACCCAGCATCATCGTGAACTAGCTCGTCTATTTGTTCTACATTTACATGATGGCCGTGTAAACCTCGCCGGAGTAGATTTCATTCTGTCACCAGAGACTATTGCTCAGGCCACCGGGATACCAAATATAGGAGAGGAATGGAACAAACGTCAGTAGTTAGAGAAATTCCACTATGAGCCATACATCAAACCGGGATATATGAGGCACCTGAGCAGAGTTTTTCCTTTCATATTCCTAAAGGATGAGTTTGCACCACTGACAAAATTCATCATTCGGTATTTCAGTTGCGAGGGCAGATTCTCGCGTCTCTATGTGTACCATGTCCGTTTGTTGATGCATTTCACGAGGGTACGTATGATGAACATTCCGTACTTCATGTATCACAACATAGAGAGGATGATGATTTTTGTATAGAAGAAGACCCCAGCACAGCAGCATAGAAGTATATATCATTATGCTCTGATCAAGATCGTAGTGATACATCAGTTGACACAGCAGGGCATCACTTGGGAGGATTTCATCTCCCGTGACTTCTTCATAGCGCCGCAACCGCCTCCCGAGGTAGTTCATGATGAGGGAGAGCCTTCACACCAGCCTGACATTCCTGAGATTGAGCATATCAGTGCTCCATTGTATGTGACATACCAGCGAGGCCACAGGGCCTTATTTGCAGCTACACGACAAGTATTATCTCCACCCAGGGTGGAAGGGGTCTCGTTGACTCCATTAGCAGAGCGAGTATTATCTCCACATGATGTGGAAGGGGTCTCGCCTTATTCTTTAGCACAGGTACAGATCCAGGACAGGGGCAAGAAGCCCATGCATGATGAGGGCCCATCAGGAGGCCGAGACACTGGTTTCACGATCATTGATGTTGATGCGAGCTCTCCTAGTTCGAAACTGAAAGAGATCATCTAGGAGAAAAGGGCCGAGAATGACACGCTGAAAGAGAAATTGTAGATGGCTCAGTGGGTGATAAAATACCTGGAGCAGCGTAACAAACAGCTAGAGGATGAGCACGAACTTTATGAGCTACGACGAATCCGTGAAGATCGACAATTGGCCGGGAAGAGACCCGGCGACATGACACCAATCGATCGAGATGCTTGCCTCACATGTGTTAACATTCATCTAGAGAAGTTGTTGGAAAAAGCCAATAGAGACAAAGACATGCTTCGTCACATGAAAGGTCATTATTGGGCTCGCATGCATGTCTGCAAGGCAAAAATGAAGATTCTGAAAAGGAGGTTGAGCGAAGCACTAAAACGGCGGAAAAGGCCTGATCCACTCTGGATTTTGGCCGAGGCTTCATTGTCTGGGCATGATACATGATGGAGGGTCTTCACTCCGAATTTGAGCAAATTCGGAGAAATTTTTGTCATTTTGAAATATTTTGGTCTCAAAACAGATTTTTCGGCTATACGAGTAGCGCGTCGACGTGCTCGCTTTTGTTTGGGACACTTGTTGAAGGAAAAATTTATATTTCTAAGTTTTTCATGGTAATTTAGGCATGCTCAGGAATTTCCGAAGCATTTCATTAGGTTATGGATGGTCAAAAGGCCCAAAAACACCATGAAAACCACCTTGCTGCCACCTTTTGCACCAGCAGGAAGTACTTCTGGGAGAATGAAGTTTTGGAGGGGAAAATGAGCTCCAAATTGGGAAATTCTACTTGTGCTGGATAGCCAACATCTAGGGCTTTCCAACGAGCTATCATGAGCTCAATTTGGATTCCTGGAAGTGCCCCACAATCAGGTTGAAAGGCGCGCTACGCGTATGGCTTAGGGGCACTACGCATATGGATTTTTGGTCAATTTTTCACCTTCCAGCTCAGAATTTCGGCCAGTTGAACCAGTTTTGCTTGTGGATGAAATTTTTGAGTTATCATGATGTAAATTGATGGTTGGCATGTAACTTTGACTCACTTTTACCTCTTCTAGATGATTCACTCCTAAAAAAGTAAAAATCAGATGTAAGAATCAGTTTCCTCCCTTTTAGAGGCAAGTTGTTTAGATGCCTATATTCTAGCTCCTTGTTTAGAATTAGTTGGAACTACTCCTAGAAGGAGGAATTCGACCCCTAGAGGTGTGGGAAGGGGTTAGGAGGTCTATATGATGTAATTTTTGAGACATTCTACAGGTTGGACTCTTGGGAAGATTTTGGCACACTATTGTAAATATTTTTCATATTTTCGCTAAGGAAATATCAGAGGTTTTGCGACACCCGTTGGGATTCTTGTGGCTTTCAGTTCTTGATGGTGTTTTCTCTCAGTTTATTGTAAGTTATTTCATGTTTAATGTATGCCATTCCCTTCTTATGCTTCTGAAACTAAATGAATGAGTAAATGAGGTTGAAACCATTGATTTTAGTGCTATGCCTTTGAATTTGTTTAGTTTTACATGTTTTCGCCTGTTTGAAAAGGATCCATGTTCATCCTTGCCCTTTTCAGCTCCTTGTCTTTCTGATCCATCCATATACTCAATCAAAAGCATCAAGACTACTGCCTACCTCGCCCCAACTCGAATTCCGCAAAGATCTGGCCTTATCCCCGGACCCAAAATTGTTTTTTCCCATTTCTCCAACAAAAACCCAAAAAATCAAAATCAAAATTTCCTATCTCTTTAATAGCCTAAAATCAGTATTCATTATTCATTATAAGTCATCTCAGCCCCTCTGAAAACCTTTTGCCAAGATAGACCCAGAGAGAGCCCTCTCCTGTCCTCGTAGGGCTAGCTATGAGGCTGAGCGTGGTGTGATGTAGCCTTGAGTTTTACCTTATTTCAGCCTAAGGTAGATTTGAGCGCTAACATAGTGGGGACCATACTGGGGAAATAAAATCTCAATGGTTTTCTTGTTGATGTGTTTGTTTCACGAGTCTTAGACGGAGTCTGAAGTCACGCCAGGTAGCTTTCGAAACGCTTTTGCCATGCATAAGCGGAAGTAGATAAACGCTGCTTCAGTCGATCTCCGGTAAGCTTGTGAATGCAGAACTTGATTTGCAAAATCACCCCAGTATACTTGTTCATTCTAGACCTTTGGATGATTGAGTCTAGAAGTCGATAGGCTGAAGATAATTGATCATGTTCCTTGAAATTTTTCCCGAATAGATCAATACACTGGCTTCAAGAAGGCATACCAGATCAAATCCTGATCCAAATCCGCCTCCAGTATATGAAAACCCCAACCTAATCCCAAGAATTTTCCGTCGAGAAGCTCCTATTATTCCATTGGTCAAATCTCACTCATACCCCACTGTTTTTGAATACATTGATGATATTGAGTTTGACGATCAGTTTGAGTTATCATTGTTTGAAACCAAATCCGAAAGTGCCACTAGTTCTACCGTTATCAATCCTGAGTTCATCAAGTATTTATAAGTTGAGCAAGCAAATATATCTATCGAAAATTATATTCTGAATCTACAAAATTCCATCGTGGCTACCAATATTCCTGAATTCATTGAATCTGCTTCACAAACTCTTGGACCATCTGAAGTTGCATCTAGTTCACGAATTCCCACTGAACCTTCCTTTATCCCTACCATTCCCGTTCAGCCTGAGATTTCTGATCAGCAATCAGCAGTAGTTTCTCCTCCATCTCCACCGCATACACCTCGTTCACCTACTGCTCCCATTCCTCATGTTTCTCCGAGACAGCAGATTATCAATCCGCCGAGAGTCATGGCTGCCAGATTTGCACCTCTTGTTTTGCCGGCCAATTTAGATCCTATGCCTGCTGATTACCAGAGCAATATTCCCATATTCGATGGCACACCACACAGTATATCAGCTCAGCAGCATATTGTCCGAATGACAGACTTTTTGGACCTGCATGAAGTTGATGTAGAAAATGTTTCAATGAGACTGTTTGCCCAGACTTTTGGAGGAGAGGTTCGTAAATGATTCAGAGCTTTACAGGCCAGAAGTATCAACACATTACAGGAACTTCAGGATTAGTTTTTAGATCGATGGGAGATGAAAAAGGATCCGCTGCAAATCACTTCAGAGTATACCAGCATCAAGCGTAATCCTGGTGAGTCCGTTCAGGATTATATTATCAGATTCAATACAGTGTATAATGCAATTCCAGATGACTTAAGACCGTCCAAAAAGTTAGCTCTTCTTAAATTCCCGGATGGTTTTGATCCGGAGATGGCTTATTCGCTACGTAACAGAGATCCGCCTACCTTAGAAGATATGCAGAAGATTGCTGTTAGTGTTGAGGCGAATCTGAACGATAAGAGAGCACGGTTGAAAGCAGAGAAACAAGTGACTATAAAGGAAGAGCCTTCCACATCTGCATCAGAACCGCCCTGGCTTCGTGAGATGGAAAAAATGTTCAAAAGAATGAACCTTGATAAACTAGAAACGCAGATTCGTAATCCAAACTACCGTGGCCAGCAGTAGCCACAGTTCAGAATTAAGCAGCGTGAACAGAGAGCACAAGAGCCGGCAGCCCAGCAGCAGATTAAAACACCTCTTTTGCAGAATTTTGTGAGTCAAGATTCAGACGATGATGATGATGTAGTAGGTGAGAAAAATCATTTCTTTACTCCCAACGATCTGCCTATTTACATTACTGAGGATGAAGAATATGGAGAAAGTTCGGCTGCTTAGAAAGATGAAGATTTCATTTTAGCAAATGATGCAGATTTAGAGGAAGAATCAGATGATTACCAAAGAGGATATTTGAATGCTCTGTCTGCTCAACAGAAGAAATACTCATTGAGAAACCGAGATGTGCCCATAAATCCAATTCAGAAATGAAAAGAAGCTTCAGCACCAAAGGCAGATTCACCGATACCACAGAAGAAAGGAAAAGAGACAATTGATCCCGCAGCTAGTAAAGTATCATCAGCAAAGAAGGTAAATCAGTCAAGTATAATGAAGGATAAGGTTGAAAAGAAGGAAGTTCCGGTCAAAGAGGTTGAAAAAGTTTCAGCATTTAGTTTGGAAAATGAAATTTCCAAATTAAAAATATCTATTCCTTTGACAGAAATCATGAAGAACAGCAGCTACCGCGGTCAAGTCTCCAAAATTCTGAATTTTGATCCAATGTTTGACACGGTAAATTTTGAAGATGATCAGCCAGAATTGATTTTCGGGCCTGCATTAGATGGTGAGTCCCCTGACAGTGATTTTCCTCCCTTTTATATCAGTTTGAGATTGCATGAATATGTATTGCACAATGCCATGTTCGATTCAGGTGCTTCGCACAATTTGATGCCAAAGGCGATCATGGAAAAATTGGGACTAGACATTACAAGAAAATATCATGATTTGTATTCATTTGATTCCAGCCATGTGAGGTGTATAGGACTCATCAAAGATTTGGTTGTAAGCTTAGATCAAATTCTAGTGAAGAATGTCTTGATGGATGTGGTTGTGGCGGACATTCCTCCGCGATTTGGGATGCTCCTTTCAAGATCTTGGGGGGCAAAGTTGAAAGGCACACTTCAGTTAGATTTCTCTTATGCGACAATTCCAGTCTTCGGTCAAATGAGAAAGTTATATCGAGAGCAGAAGATGAAATACATGATAACCAGCAAAGAGAAGCCAATCAATCATCCTGTAAATTATGTACATACCAACTTAGAGTCGTTTGTGTTGCTTGCTGATAGTTTTAATGATATATATAGTCAATTAGTTCAGGCGGAAGATATACCAGAAATCACTGAGAATTTCAGAGAAGTTCTGCAAAAAGAAAGAAGAGAAAATCAAGCTACCGTGGAGCAATCAGCTAAAGACAATGGGCAGCAAACAAGAAAAACAGAGCTGGCGCAATTTCAGCATCTAGAGGACGATGAAGATGGTCTTTGGACCATGGATTTTGATGGCGCAGTGGGTAGTGACGGTGCTGGAATTGGTGTTTGGATTCGTAGTCCATTTTCCGCTCCGGATAAGGTTCCAAGCAACGTGAGAGTGTGTTCCTAGCTAGCATTTGACTGTTCTAATAATGAAGCGGAATATGAGGCTCTGATTGCTGGCCTTAAGATTCTTAGAAAGCTGAAAGCGAAAAGGATTGCAGTCTATGGTGATTCAGAGTTGGTGATAAAGCAGGTTAAAGGTGAGTTTCAGGCCAAGCATCCTCGCATGAGGGCTTACCGTAATGCAGTTTTAGATATTCTGAAGTTATTTTATGATCATACCTTGACATGTGTGCCTCGCATACAAAATGGTGTTGCTGATGGACTTACTAAGGCAGCAAGCAATTTAAAAATTCCAATGAATTCCAGCAACAAGTTCGAGATTCATGTGAAACACCGCCCCACCATTCCAGACAATCAGCGATGTTGGCAAGTCTTTCAGGATGACGAGGAGATTAGTGATTTTCTGCAGAATAAGGGTAAGTTTAAAGACACCTCCATAGATACAGAACATGATGATGGTAATTATGACATACAAATAAACAAATGGAAGTGCTGCAACTTAAAGATAACATCATTCCTAAGGGATTGATTCCTTTGGAGGAACTCTTTGACCAAGATGATGTAGCCCGCAAACCGACATTGAGGCCGACTGAAAAAGGTGTTGAAGAGGTAAATATTGGGACAGCTGAGAATCCCAAGATGGTAAAGTTATCGAAGTCATTGTCACCAAAGGTAAGGGTTGAGTATGTGAAATTGTTGTCTTCATTTTCTGATGCTTTTGCGTGGGATTACTCAGATCTAAAAACATATGATACTAATATCATTCAGCATACTATCCCCATCAAACCAAATCAGAAACCTTTTCATCAAAAGTTGAGGAGAATCAATCCAAAGCTGTTACCATCGATTGAAAAAGAGGTAAACAGGTTTTATAAGTCAGGAATCATTGTGCCTATCCGATTTTCAGATTGGATATCAAATTTGGTGCCCGTGAGAAAGAAAACAGGTGAGATCCATTTATGTATCGACTTCAGAAATTTGAATAAGGTATCATTAAAAGACAATTATCCGCTGCCAAAAAAGGACCATATATTGCAGCGAGTAGTTGGAGCATCAAGGATGTCACTACTCGACGGCTATTCAGGATACAGTCAAATTTTAGTGCATGAAGATGATCGTGACAAGACTGCGTTCACCACTCCATGGGGAACGTTTCATTATGCAAAAATGCCATTTGGTTTGAAGAATGCAGGTGCTACCTTTCAGCGTGCAATGGACATGGCTTTCGCCAACAAGAAAGATGTATTTTTAGTTGTTTACCTTGATGATTTAACAGTGTTTTAAAATTCTGATGAGGAACATTTATATCATTTGAAAGTTGTTCTCCAGAAGTGCAGAAAATATGGCATTTCGCTGAATCCGAAAAAGAGTCTTTTTGCTATGGATGAAGGCAAGCTCCTTGGCCACATCATATCGAAAGATGGCATCCATGTTGACCCTGCACGTGTTGAAGCCATCCAGCAGATTGAGCAGCCCCGGAACAAGAAACAAATACAGTCCTTTAATGGTAAAATGAATTTTCTGCGTCGTTTCATTCCAAATCTTGCTGAACACCTCAGGGAAATCACGGACATGCTGAAAAAGGACAATCAGGTAAAGTGGACAGAAGAGGCAGTGAAATCATTCAATTTGGTAAAGATAGCTCTTTCCTCAGCCCCTATCTTAATCAGCCTGGACTACACACAAGACTTCATTTTTTTTTCGTTTGCTTCTGAGCACACTTTGGCAGCTGTT
The DNA here is from genome assembly GCA_034641835.2 of Pinus albicaulis. Taxonomy (NCBI): domain Eukaryota; kingdom Viridiplantae; phylum Streptophyta; class Pinopsida; order Pinales; family Pinaceae; genus Pinus; species Pinus albicaulis. Next base: position 183,885,372 of record CM076574.1, read on the forward strand.
TTAATGCAGAAAAGGGATGGGGTTGAGAAGCCCATTGCTTTTTTCAGTCGGATTATAAGGGGCGGAGCATTGAAATACAATATTATTGAGAAACAAGCACTTGCGCTTGTAAAGGCCTTGAAAGATTTCCGTGTGTATATACTGCATTCCCACATTATAGCATATGTTCCTAACGCAACAGTTAAAGATGTTTTGGTACAGGCAGATCCAGAAGGAAGATGGGGTAAGTGGATCGCTGCGTTGTTAGAATACGATGTGGAGATTAAACCGACCAAGCTAATCAAAGGACAAGGACTCGCCAAGCTCATGGCTGAAACAAATCTGCATGCTCTAGATATAAATTTGATCACTGCCATGTCCGATGAAGATGAGGAGAGTACGTCAGTTCAGGTATCTGATATTTTTGTTTCTTCCCCTTGGTATGTTGACATCTTATACGTACTTCAGAATTTATCTCCACCTCCCGAGATGCCTAGAAATAAGAGTAGAACATTGAAGTTGAGAGCTGCAAAGTTTTTCATACTGAATTCTGCATTGTATTGGAAAGACCCTGGTGGAATATTGTTGAATTGTTTGGTAGAGGAGGAAGCCAAAAGAGTTTTAGAGGACTTTCATAGAGGAGACTGCGGCGGCCATTTGTTTTGGAAAACCACAGCGAATAAGATTCTAAGGGAAGGTTACTATTGGCCTTCTTTGTTTTCAGATGTATACAAGGCTGTTAAGAATTGTCACGAATGCCAAATTTTCGAAGGGAAGCAAAAACTACAGCCTTTGCCTCTCAAACCAATTGAAGTTAGTGCACCATTCTAGCAGTGGGGATTGGATTTCATCGGGGAAATCCACCCAGCATCTTCCGGAAAACATAGATGGATATTGACAGCTATGGACTACTTCACGAAATGGATCGAGGCGATTCCCACTCGACAGGCCACGGATGCGGTAATTATCTCTTTTCTTGAAAACAATATTCTGTCACGTTTTAGGTGTCCTAGTAAAATAATCACAGATAATGCAGCGGCCTTCAATCTAAGAGGATGGTTGAATTTTGTTATAAGTACAATATCAGCTTGGGTCATTCGACTGCCTACCATCCGCAAGGAAATGGTCTGGCAGAATCTTCAAATAAGTCCTTGGTGAATATCATCAAGAAATTGTTGGAAATCAATAAAAAGGGCTGGCACAAGAAATTAGTGAATGCACTGTGGGCTGATAGGGTAAGTCGGAAAAAGTCTATTGGCATGTCTCCTTTCGAGTTGGTGTACGGGATAGACACGGTTTTTCCTACTTCGCTTGCTGTCCCGGTAGTCAAATTGCTTCAGGAAGCCGGTAGTGAGGAAGATCCCATGCAGCGAAGGATTAATCAGATGATTCATTTACAGCAGACACGGGAGGAGGTATTTCAAAATACTTTCAAGTTGCAGGAGCGCATCAAGAAGATTTATGACAGGAAGGCAAAAGTAGATAAGTTTCAGCTGGATGAGGTAGTTTTGAAGTGGGATGCTCGGAATGAAGATAAGGGAAAGCACGGAAAATTTGAAAACCTATGGAAAGGTCCTTTCAAGATAGCAGCGTATCGTGGTCAAAACGCCTTTCTTCTCAAGGAAATGAATGGAGATGATTGTCTTGGAGGGCCGATCAATGGTCGGCTGCTGAAGCGATACCACTTCTAAGTATTTTCTGCTGATTTCATCATCATTGTATATATCATTTTACTTCTGTTTTATTGCAAGTGTGTACTGATCTCTCATCTTCAGTCTGGGGCCCGGAGCGAAGGCTATAATTTTGGAGATGGAGGTTGGTTAGTTTGAAGTTTTTCAAGTCAGTTTTATCAGTGTTTTCAGTCTTAGAGTCGAGTTAGTTTTGGTCAAGTTTCAGTTGCTTTTCAGTCAAGTTTGCAGTCAATAAATGTATCAAAAGTTTTGTGTTATCTGTTGAAATAATGACTCCATCGCCCAATGGATGAAGGCACTGTCTGACTCCCCCAGAGATCTGCCGTTCTTGGCATCTCCTCGGAGCCACCATCCCCATTGGAGCCAATGTTAGAGTCGGTCCTTACAACCCTCCGTCAGAGATTAGTTCGCTTTTTGCATATCATTCTTAGGTGTCTCGCTCGTTCCACTTCGTTGCATTTCGCTAGGAGCATGCCATTGACTGACGAGGGGGTCTGGTTGTCTTGTGTTTCCTCATGCTTGTACTTGCAGGGCTGATTAAAATTCCTCAAAAATCACTGAAGTTCATGGTCATTGCATTCATTGTCATCAATGATTAGTTTCGTTAAAAAAGAGTCTTTAGTCCTAGAGTCTAGGGTTTTCGAGTCCTTTGCATACATGTCATAAAAGCCCGCAGGCCATAAGGTTGGTTCCAAAAAGTTCTCGTTTCATATTTTTATTATCAAAAGCATTTGAAGACATTTCTAATCCAAAACTCTGTTTTGGAACTAGAAATTGTCTAATTTCATTTTTGTAATAATTGTATTTATTTCACTATAAGAAATTCCAGAGCAAGCCTCTGATCTTTTCCAAAGCCAAGTGCAGCATCCCTGCAAAAAGTCAACAAAGTATTATCAGTCCAAGACTCAGAAAAAGCAAGAGAAAGTCAAAGAACAACATTGTATTGAATGACCAAATGACAAAGTGTTGAAACATTATAAAAGTGGGTTAGCAAAAAAATTTAAAATCAAATATGATTTTATGAGATATTTTCTTCACATATAAGCCTTGGAAAATCATCCATTTCCACCAATTCTCAAGGCAGAAGTCGAATTTGTGAAGTGGAGGACCGAAGACGTGTTTTGCAGAGCCGTGGACTAGATTGAAGGTGCGCGCTACCCATACAAGAGGCGTGCTACCCATATAAGGGGCGCTACACACATAGCATCCCCAGCCCTTGCAAAAGAACACGGGCGCTACACACTTGCTGCGCGCTACGCGTTGGGCAGGGGTGCTACCCATATAGCGACAAAGCCAAAAAAATTTGTTTTTTGCGTCCGGCTTCATACCAAAACGCCATGATCAGCTTGCAAGTAGGTTTTAATGGTTGCTTAATAAATTCTGAACATGATTGTAGTGTGTTTGATGTTGGGAAACAAGCATTGGGTGAGAAGAAATCTATAAACCCTATGTTCATAGCAAATTCAATTCTCAGGGTTTTAAAAGATATATTGATAGTCTTGTGAAGGGTTCGTAAACTTTGTGATTGGTATATATGCTCATGCCTGTATTGCTTGTGGCGCCCTGGCACATTATGTACATCATCCTCATGCCTTTTCTTTGCCACTCTACCACTGCTGTCATGTCCTTTCATGTTTTCACATAGTCTCATGTTGACTTGTCCATATCCTCCATAGCCATAATATTACCACTGTTATCATTGCTATTATTTCATTGCCACTATCTCCTATTGACAAACACAGTCCTTTGACAAATCCTTAGCCAGTATTGCAAAGGCTGTACCATACATTACACTATCTACTCATTTGTCAAATTCTCTTGTGATCAAAACAGAGACTGTTTTTATGCCACTGAAACAGAGCTATTACCACTGTCACTTGTTTTCTTATGATGCTTTGGTACATATGCAGCATATTTGGGTTTTGAGCATACATTGAAACTTTGTCTTCACTACACCTATATCAGAATACATATTACAGACATTTTGTTTTCGAAGCCATGTCAGAGACGGATTCAGTTTATGAGCAGGAGTATGACAATGATTCCACAGCAGAGGGTAATGTGCCACGGAGGCCTCACAAAGGTGGCAAAGGTGGTAAGCATCTCAGGGAGGAGCCTACTTCTTTGGCTCAATTGCAGGCTTGTCCACTTGCAATGGATTGTTTTCGGTATCAGTCATGTTTTCGATACTGTGAGATGATTTCACAAACCCAGCATCATCGTGAACTAGCTCGTCTATTTGTTCTACATTTACATGATGGCCGTGTAAACCTCGCCGGAGTAGATTTCATTCTGTCACCAAAGACTATTGCTCAGGCCACCGGGATACCAAATATAGGAGAGGAATGGAACAAACGTCAGCAGTTAGAGAAATTCCACTATGAGCCATACATCAAACCGGGATATATGAGGCACCTGAGCAGAGTTTTTCCTTTCAGATTCCTGAAGGATGAGTTTGCACCACTGATGAAACTCATCATTCGGTATTTCAGTTGCGAGGGCAGATTCTCGCGTCTCTATGCGTACCATGTCCATTTGTTGATGCATTTCACGAGGGTACGTATGATGAACATTCCGTACTTCATGTATCGCAACATAGAGAGGATGATGATTTTTGTACAGAAGAAGACCCCAGCACAGCAGCATAGAAGTATATATCATTACGCGCTGATCAAGATCGTAGTGGTACATCAGTTGACACAGCAGGGCATTACTTGGGAGGATTTCATCTCCCGTGACTTCTTCACAGCGCCACAGCCGCTTCCCAAGGTAGTTCATGATGAGGGAGAGCCTTCACACCAGCCTGACATTCCTGAGATCGAGCATATCAGTGCTCCATTGTATGTGACATACCAGCGAGGCCACAGGGCCTTATTTGCAGCTACACGACGAGTACTATCTCCACTCGGGGTGGAAGGGGTCTCGTTGAATCCATCAACAGAGCGAGTATTATCTCCACATGATGTGGAAGGGGTATCGCCTTCTTCTTTAGCATAGGTACAATTTCAGGATAGGGGCAAGATGCCCATGCATGATGAGGGCCCATCAGGAGGCCGGGACACTGATTTCACGATCATTGATGTTGATGCGAGCTCTTCTAGCTCGAAACTGAAAGAGATAATCCAGGAGCAAAGGGCCGAGAATGACATGCTGAAAGAGAAATTGCAGAGGGCTCAGTGGTTGATAAACTACCTGGAGCAGCGTAACAAACAGCTAGAAGATCATCACACACTTTATGAGCTGCGGCGAATCCGTGAAGATCGACAATTGGCCCGGAAGAGACCCGGCGACATGACACCAATCGATCGAGATTCTTGCCTCACACGTGTTAACATTCATCTGGAGAAGTTGTTGGAAAAAGCCAACAGAGACAAAGACATGCTTCGTCACATGAAAGGTCATTATTGGGCCTGCATGCACGTCTGCAAGGCAAAAATGAAGATTCTGAAGAGGAGGTTGAGCGAAGCACTAAAACGGCGGAAAAGGCCTGATCCACTCCTGATTTTGGCCGAGGCTTCATTGGCTGTGCATGATACATGATGGAGGGTCTTCGCTCCGAATTTGAGCAAATTCGGAGAAATTTTTGTCATTTTGAAATATTTTGGTCTCAAAACAGATTTTTCAGCTATACGAGTAGCGCTTCGACGCACTCGCTTTTGTTTGGGACACTTGCTGAAGGAAAAATTTATATTTTTGGGCTTTTCATGGTAAGTTATGCATGCTCAAGTATTGCCGAAGCATTTCATCAAGTTCTAAATTATCAAAGGGCCCAAAAACACCATGCAAACCACCTTTCTGCCACCTTTTGCACCAGCAGGAAGTACTCCTGGGAGAATGAAGTTTTGGAGGAGCAAATGAGCTCCAAATTGGGAAATTCCACTTGGGTTGGATAGCCAACATCCAGGGCTTTCCAACGAGCTATCATGAGATCAATTTGGATGTCGGGAAGTGCCCCAAAATCAGGCTGAAAGACGCGCTACGCATATGGCTCAAGCGCGCTACGCATATAGATTTTTGGTCAATTTTTCACCTTCCAGCTCAGAATTTAGGCCAGTTGAACCAGTTTTTCTTGTGGATGAAATTTTTGAGTTATCATGATGTAAATTGATGGTTGGCATGTAACTTTGACTCACTTTTACCTATTCTAGATGATTCACTCCTAAAAAAGTAAAAATCAGATGTAAGAATCAGTTTCCTCCCTTTTAGAGGCAAGTTGTTTAGATGCCTATTTTCTAGTTCTTTGTTTAGAATTAGTTGGAACTGCTCCTAGAAGGAGGAATTCGACCCCTAGAGGTGTGGTAAGGGGTTAGGAGGTCTATATGATGTAATTTTTGAGACATTCTATGGGTTGGACTCTTGGGAAACTTTTGGCACATTATTGTACATATTTTTCATATTTTGGCTAAGGAAAGATCAGAGGTTTTGCAGCACCTGTTGGGATTCTTGTGGCTTTCAGTTCTTGATGGTGTTTTCTCTCAGTTTATTGTAAGTTCTTTCATGTTTAATGTATGCCATTCCCTTCTTATGCTTCTGAAACTAAATGAATGAGTAAATGAGGTTGAATCCATTGATTTCAGTGCTCTGCCTTTGAATTTGTTTAGTTTTACATGTTTTCGCCTGTTTGAAAAGGATCCATGTTCATCCTTGCCCTTTTCAGCTCCTTGTCTTTCTGATCCAACCATATACTCAATCAAAAGCATCAAGACTACTGCCTACCTCGCCCCAACTCGAATTCTGCAAAGATCTGGCCTTATCCCCGGACCCAAAATTGTTTTTTCCCATTTCTCCAACAAAAACCCAAAAAATCAAAATCAAACATTCCTATCTCTTTACTAGCCTAAAATCAGTATTCATTATTCATTATAAGTCATCTCAGCCCCTCTGAAAACCTTTTGCCGAGATAGACCCGGAGAGAGCCCTCTCCTGTCCTCGTAGGGCTAGCTACGAGGCTAAGTGTGGTTTGATGTAGCCTTGAGTTTTACCTTATTTCAGCCTAAGGTAGATTTGAGCGCTAACAGCACCAAGTCAGACCATAAACACTCCCACTCTTGTAGCTTCTCCATTCCATTTATCGAATCCTGGTAGTTGTGTCAGCTCTTGGGAAGGACTAGAAGTGCTAGGATGACCTAATCATCTTCAAAAACTATAACACCAACACTCCCAAGCTCATCCCGAAATTGGGTGAACTTGCTCAAGTACTATGGTATTGTGTCTCTCTTTTCCATCTTGATTTTCCAAATATTTTCCTTCAGTTCTAGCTTCCTATGGTCAGTGTTGTTTTGAAACAAGTCTATCAAGGCCTTCCACATTTCATATGGAGTCTCCTTCCTATGGAGGTTTGAGATAATATGATATTGAAATCCTTCCAGTAAGATCCATCCTGCATTGGATACATTCTTCTTCCATTCTTATAGATCTTGGGCATCCACAACTATTGGTTTCATAACATTTCTATCTAGGTATTCCTTCAATCATTATATTCCATGAATTCTTCCATATGGTCCTTCCAAGAAATGTAATTCGAGATACCCTCAAGGGCATACTCAAGCCTTAGACCATAGAATTTCATCTTGATCCTGTTGTTAGCTTTGGAGAATAGATCTGCAAAACTTGTTCACCTTGTAAAGATAAAATCATATTATTCTCTTCTATTCTGATTTCAGCTCTGATACCATGTTGAAATTCCTTATATATTCAAACTACTAATTGTAATTTTATAAAACAATAGACTTGAATCTACTCTACCAATTGTGGAAATGAATTTAAATGATCACAAAATAAAAAATCATACAAGAGAAAGAATTCAATCAACACATTACACAATGATTTCCTGGAAAAATCCATAGCTAAAAACCTTGCTTTCTATATATTGCATTAGCCAGAAAATATGAGAATATTACAATGCTTTTCTCATGCCTGGGCAACCTCTGCACTATCTCTATCTGTCTCAATACTTCCTAGACAAGCCTAGGCCAATACTTAACCAATTTTATACTTCCCCAATTCCATATTTCCTTGCGTTATTTCCTTGGGAATTATCCCCCTATTAATTAGGTAAATCCTCAATTGTAATTGCACAATACATCATAGACCTTCCTTTGACTGCATGCACCACCTGTACAATCTGGATTATTATACAACTAATAGTACACTACCCTTGAACTCCAATCTCAACTGGGTAACTCTCATATCACACATGCACGAGTTATTTATGGTCGATTTATCAGTTAACTGGTTGATCATTGTTAGGTCCTTATATTAATAGTATAGTCCCTTATTGTTGTTAGTGTAACCCCCTTATTGTTATTGTTGTACCCTTGTAACCCCCATATTGTTATTATTGTGCCCTCACATTATTATTTTTAGGTCAGTGAGGATTACATTGTGGCCCCACTAGGATTACATTGTGGCCCCATGGACTCCTATATATAGAGAGGAGGTTCTGTCATTTGTATCATTCAAGAATTTTTCATTCATGTAATGTATTGTAGGTTTCCCCCTCGAAGTGGCTTATTTATAAGGCGTTGATATCTCTTTTCTTCTCTTTTTGGAGCTGGTTTCACAACATTTGGTATAAGAGCTTTGGATTTTAGGGTTTCGCTACCCCAAACAAGTCATCATGGAATTTTCGCTATAACTTTTTTTCTAAGAAGGGTCAGAAGCTAAAATTTTTAGAGTATGAAGCCGAAATACTGAGGAACATCATCGCAAAATTTTAGAGCTTCATTCATAATATTTTTGGAGATATGATCTGTGGAAGTTAGGTCTTTTTGCAGGCTCCTGAATTTAACCTAAAAAGTTCATCGTGGAATTTTCACTATAAATTTGTTTCTACGATGTTTCAGAAGCTAAAATTTTTAGGGAGTGAAGAATGAATCCTAAGGAATATCATCGCAAAATTTCAGATCTTGGTTCACAATATTTTCGAAGATATGGTCTGTGGAATGTAGGTATTTTTCAGGCTCCCGAATTTCATCTCAAAGAAGTGATCGTGGGAACATCTTCATAACTCTCTCTGAGCATCGGATTGGAATTCTATAAAAAGTGGATGCAATTACATAGACTGCAGTTTTTGATATATCAATTTTAGAGCCGAAGGAGGAAACAGTGACACATGGTAGGTCATACAATTTCACTCTACTGAACCAGTCCATAATTAGGTCATCGTAGGAGATTGGGCATAACTTTGTCTTCAAGAATCAAAATCAGGTCAAACCTATGGCATTTGAAAGAATATTCAGTGTGCTACTTCAGAGCCCAATTTTAGATACTTAAGATTCGAAATCACAGAGATAATTTAGTTTCAATATCGAGCTCCTCAAAATCAAGAAAAAATTGTGTATTGTTTTTTTCAAATTGCACAAGTCTTGTTTGAAAAATCAGTTCTCGGTGATTCCAAAGGCATATTGAGCATAGATATCAGTATTGGGTTCTAGAATGCCTCATAAAAATAATTCAACACCCATTAAACCTTTAGAAGGCTCTACTATGACTCATGAAGAAGAAGAAATGCAACATGAGATATCAAAATTCCATGAGAAAGTGCACCAAATTTTGCTATCGCAAAGAGAAAGAAAAAATGAAATGGAAGTTTTGAAGAAAGGTGTGGAAACTAAGATGGATGATTTGAAGAAAGGTGTGGAAGCTAAGATGAATGGTTTGGAAGCTAATATGGATGGCATGGAAGTTGGAATGGAAGCTAAGATCGATGAAAAAATGGAAAACATGAAGAATAATCTAAAAGTAGACATCGAAGGTTTGGAAAAGTTGATACAAGAAATGTTTCCTAATGGTGAAAATATAGTAGAGGAAAATCATGGTGAGGACAAACTAAATGTTAATCGTGATTTCATAAACTCTAATTTTGGATTAAAGAACCACCATATTCCAAATATGGATATGAGGAAGTTTGATAGCAAGGATCCCGTAACATGGATACTACAGATGGACCAATATTTTGATCTCAATAATGTGCAAAACACACAAAAGGTACACATTGCAACTTTACATCTAGAAAAAAATACATTTGTATGGTATCGATGGCTTTACTCCCGTAAAAAAATTGTCTCTTGGTTAATTTTTATAGAGAAATGATAGCACATTATGAGGATACAAAGAGCAACACCTTCTTTAGCCAACTAATCAATCTCAAACAAAAGGTTTTAGTGGCGAAGCACATTGAGGACTTCCAAAAATTGAATATAAGGGTAACTGATATTCCAGAGGAACACAGGATTGATGCCTTCATAGGGAATTTAAAGGATAACATCCAACATGAAGTTCGCGTTTAGGAACCAGATTCATTAAAGAAGCCATTTAGATTGGAAAGAAAAATTGAATGTAAAATTATGGTGACAAGGAAGCCTAACACTCACATCTATAAATATGGAAATGTTGCTACTCCTAAACTTCCACAACCTACAAGGTTGATAGCACAACAATTGGAGGAAAAAAGAGCAAAAGGGCTTTGCTATAGTTTTGATAGAAAATACACTAAATGTCATAAGTGTGCTAAGAAGAAATTATTTTACATAGATTTTGAAGAGGAGGAAGAAAATGAACAAGAAACTTCAAAAGAAGAGGATATACTCCAAGAACCAACCCTAAAAGAAGAATAAATGAGTCCAACCATATCCTATAATGCATTGGCAGGAATTTCCACTCCTCAAACTCTCAAGATAGAAGTACATATCAAGAAGAAAAAGGTAATAGTGTTGATTGATTCAGGTAGTACCCATAATTTTATTCATTGTAAGGTAGCCAAGGAATTGAATTGTTTCCTATACCCAGCACCAGAATGTCAAGTGATGGTTGCAAATGGAGGAACTATAAATTGCTCTGGAAAATGCCATAACATCATGCTATCCATGGGGAAATATGTACTTAATAGTCGAATGCTTTCCATCCCAATGGGAGGTGCTAATGTCATACTAGGAGTACAATGGTTACAATCTTTAGGGATGGTAGCTTTTAATTTTCAAGAAATTTTCTTGAAATTTTTTTCGGAAGGAAAGGAAATCGAATTATGGGGTATCACAAGGAAGCCAAGAAAGATAATAAGCTCTAATTTCATGACAAATCTTCTGAATAAAGAACAACGAGGCGTAATTGCACAATTATGCTCACTAGAAGTTCCAACATAAAAATAATCTATTTCTCCAGATCTCCAAAGAGTCTTGGACAATCATTCCAATGTGTTTGATACTCCTAAAGGAATCCCACCTATTCGTGATCATGATCATGCTATTCATTTGATTCCAGGAAGTGTTCCTCCAAATATCCAACCTTACAAATATCCTTATGTCCAAAAGAGTGAAATTGAACGTATGATTCCAGAAATGTTAGAGGCTGGTATAATTCAACCTAGTCAAAGTTCTTTCTCTTCTCCAGTAGTATTGGTGCACAAGAAGGAAGGATCATGGCACATGTGTTTGGATTATAGGGAGCTCAATAATCTCAATATTAAAGATAAATTTCCCATTCCTGTGATTGATGAATTATTGGATGAATTACATGGAGCAATTTATTTTACCAAGTTGGATCTTCATTCAGGATATCATCAAATTAGAATGAAGACTGAAGATATTCCGAAAAAAGCATTTCGAACTCATGAGGGTCATTATGAATTTTTGGTCATGCCTTTTGGCCTTACCAATGCACCTTCTACATTTCAAGGGTTGATGAATTCCATTTTCAAACCCTTCCTTAGAAAATTTGTGCTAGTATTTTTTGATGATATACCAATCTACAGCAGGTCTTGGAAGGATCATGTTGAACATGTTGACAGGGTGCTCAAACTATTGCAGGAGAAACAATTATATGCAAAAAAATCCAAATGTTTCTTTGGAGTACAAGAGGTGGAATATTTGGGTCATATTGTATCTCACGAGGGTGTTAAAGTAGACCCTAACAAAATTCAAGCCATTAAGGAATGGAAAGTCCCCACGACCATAAAGCAGTTGCGAGGATTTCTCAGCTTAACATGGTATTATCGCAAGTTTGTTAAGAATTATGGGAGAATAGCAGCACCTCTAACAACATTATTGAAGAAAGATGCATTTTCATGGACTCCTGAAGCAACTAAGGCCTTTGAACATCTTAAAGAGGCAATGTGCCTAACACTAGTCTTAGCTATGCCAAACTTCACAAAAACCTTTATTGTGGAATGTGATGCCTCAGGAAATGGAATTGGTGTTGTTTTAATGCAAGAAGGAAGACCCATTTCTTTTGAAAGTCATCCAATCAAAGGAAAGTATTTACAGAAACCTATTTATGAGAAGGTAATGTTAGCAATACTGCATGCACTAAAGAAATGGAGAACTTACCTAATGGGAAGACACTTCAAGGTAAAACTGATCATGATAGTCTTAAACACTTTTTGGAACAAAGACTATCTTCAGAAGAGCAGCAAAAATGGGTCACAAAGATGTTGGGTTATGACTTTGAAATAATCTACAAAAAAGGAAAGCTTAATGTTGTTGCAGATGCACTCTCAAGAAAGAATGAAGAGGTGGAAGCATTGCTTTGTGCCATTTCTATTATCCAACCGTATTGGATAACCGAAGCAAGAGATGAATGGAAGAAGGACAAAGATGTATGGACACTCATTCAAAAGTTGCAGCAAGATCCTAGTACATCTGATACATTTAGTGGGAAAAATGATTCCTTATGGTACAAAGATCGCTTATATCTTTGTAAGAATTCCCAACTAAAACAAAAGATTCTTCTGGAATTGCACACTTCTCCTTTAGGAGGACACTCAGGATTTTTAAAAACTTACCACAGGGTGAAGAATTTTTTTTTTTGGGATGGCCTTAAATCTGATATTCGAAAGTTTGTGGCGGAATGTTTGGTTTGCCAGCAGAATAAAGTGGAAACAATTAAGACCCCAGGACTTCTACAACCTTTATCCATTCCAAGTCAACGCTGGGAGGAGATTTCAATGGATTTTATCACAGGTTTACCTAAGTCCGAAGGAAAGAGTGTCATCATGGTGGTAGTTGATAGATTTACCAAGTATGCACACTTTTGTGCATTATCTCATCCATTTAAAGCAAGTACAGTTGCTACTACATTTATGGACACAATTCAAAAGCTACATGGAAATCCAAGGGTTATTGTGAGCGACAGAGATCCCATTTTTACTGGAAATTTTTGGACGGAGTTATTTTCTTGTTTGGGTACTCAATTAGCTCATAGCTCGTCTTATCATCCTCAATCTGATGGTCAAACTGAGATCGTAAATAAATGTTTGGAAGGATATCTTCGTTGTTTTGTATCTGATAAACAAACACAATGGGTCAAGTGGTTACCTCTTGCCGAATGGTGGTATAACACTTCCTTCCATACTGCAGCAAAAATGACCCCATTTATGGCACTTTATGGATATCATCCACCATCCATCACATCTTATTTAAGGGAAAATTCTAGGGTTCAAGTAGTGGAGGATCACATCGAGCATCAACAAGAATTTCTCCAACTCTTAAAGGATAACCTAAATTTGGCACAAAATCGAATGAAACAACAGGCAAATCAACATCACAGTGAGAGAAGTTTTGATGTGGGAGACTGGGTATTCTTATGGCTACAACCATGCAAACAAATGTCCCTCAAGCAAGCTAAGGATAATAAATTATCGCCAAAGTACTATGGTCCTTGCAAGGTGTTGCAAAATATTGGTACCATGGCATACAAATTGGAGCTTCCTACTTCTTTGCGAGTGCATCCAATTTTCCATGGTTCATGGTTAAAAAATGTTATAGGGGACAAACTTCCAGTTCAAACAATATTGCCAGAAATCGATGAGGAAGGAAAAACCATATTGGAACCTGAAGCAGTCACAGAAACAAGAACTCGACATCTACGAAATCGATCAATTTCAAAGTATCTCATCAAATGGAAGAACTTACCCACTGAAGATTCTACATGGGAGGATGAGAATTTTATACAGAATCACCCGGAGCTACTCAAGCATTGAGGACAACACTTTTTTGAAGGAGAGGAGCATGTTAGGTCCTTATATTACTAGTTTAGTCCCTTATTGTTGTTAGTGTAACCCCCTTATTGTTATTGTTGTACCCCTGTAACCCCCATATTGTTATTATTGTGCCCTTACATTATTATTGTTAGGTCAGCTAGGATTACATTGTGGCCCCATGGACTCCTATATAGAGAGAGGAGGTTTTTCCATTTGTATAATCCAAGAATTTTTCATTCATGTAATGTATTGGAGGTTTCCCCCTCGAAGTGGATTATTTATAAGGCATTTATATCTATTTTATTCTCTTTTTCGAGCTGGTTTCACAACAATCATGAATACCCCACTACTTGACCTCCCACTAGTTCCTTCAACATTTGGAACTAGTTAAATTGAATTTAACTCAAATAAACTGAATTAATTAATTACAACTAAAAATAAACTCAACGAGGGATTGTTAAAATTAGGACCCACTCTGCATGACTCAAGTTAGACCCTCAACTCGAATTAACTGAACCAACTAATTCAAAATTACTTAGTTAACTCATACATGTTTCCATGAGATGTCGAATTACAATTTTCTTCTAATTTAATTCAAGGGAAAATTAAATTAGAATATTTCTTAGTGTCATTTTCAATAACCAAAGGAGGATGAAATATATTCCTTAAATGGGTTGGTAATGTAAATTAATTCATCAAAAGGTGAAAGGACAGGGACCATGTCTTATTGTAGAAATGCACTAGCAAAAAAAGTACAGAGTTAATATAAGTCATAGCAGTGTTGTTGAGGAGGATGGTGTTGGACAAGTACACAAATAGAGAGTTGGCCATCCATTGTAAAAAATAAATTATGAGGAGATTTTGTGGGGAGACAAGAGGCTAGGTGGAAGCAAAACACTGGACTAGGATAACATGGTCAAACTAGGAAAACCAACCATGGAAGCAAAGAAGAGAGGAGGAAAAGAAAATATAGGAAAAAGAACTCATGGTAGATTGCACATGATAGGAGAACATAGAGAACACTAAGAAGAAAAGAGGAAAGTGAACTAATGCATGGAAGAAGAATATCATATGTAGGAAAAGAAGGAGAAGTCAAATGTTGCAGACTGGAAATAAAAAATTATTTGTGTGCTACTTGAATGGCATGAAGAGAAGAGGATATTTTTCAGTGGAGCATGGGAAGGTTGGAAGGAGATCTCTTAGGTGATGGGTAGTAGTCTATGTATTCCATATTTGGATAGAGATTTGAGGTGGTTAAATATATGTATTTCCTTAAACAGCTAGGTTGGAGGCTTGTTTCTTGGATTCTTGGTAAGGAGTGTTCTAAGAGTTTTCCATTGCTTGTTTTCTTGTTTTATTACGGTGAGTTCTGGACTCCTAGGCTTGGGTGGAACCACTGTGTGCAATTTTCTATGGGTCAAGGTGAGAGCCTCTGGATTCCCCTTCTTAGTTGAGGGTGGAGATGTCCCTGCTATTGTAATATCCCAAAATAGGGAGAATCAACACTATTGGGAATATCTTAAGATATTCCAAAAGTGGAGCTACAACAATCCATGAACATAACAATGAAAGAGCAGTGTAACTCAACTCATAAACATGGGGGACCAAAATGGAGACATTAATCCATGTGTTATATCAGCAAATCCATACATAACAATGAGGCATTGATCATATACCATGAAGGAAAAAGCCTTCCATAAGAAATCACTCTACAAATGAACTGCTGTCAAAATACAAGAATGTCAGAGACTAATACACTGCAATTAAAACACACTGCTACAGTGAAATGATGTACAAAATATGTATGGTTTTCATAAGCCTCAAAAGATATGCTCAATACAAATCTATGCTCAATATCAACTCCTTGTAGGTTTTAACCCTGAACAGAAATTATCTACACATGAATCTTATAACAGAAAATAAACAATCGCGAGAGCATAAAACATAAAACAGATAAACATAGAGATTTTCCCCTGGATCCCAAATCGGGACGACCAGCTTGATTTTTCATTATATTCCTTTTAGTGTTACAACACATATATATATACATGCTGAATCATACATAAACCCCAATCCATTAACCCCGGATTAGAACATAATCGTAATTCCCTTGACTGGATCTACAAAATACCATGGGCCGAAAACCATCGTACCCCAAAACCATGTGCAAACTCATGCACAAAACATGGGTGGTTCTGCACACCAAAACAATTTTTGCCGGGGCGCTACCTTGGACCCCAACAGTGGGGGCTGCCTCCCCCGTTGTGACCCCCCTGCTGTGTCCGGAACAACGTACAGTGTGTGGGGCTAGTTGTGGAAAGAATATAACACATGCCCAGCATTCTCCCACTTGTTGTTTTCTTTCCACAGGGGGCCATAGGAGAGCTTAGTCATTGGGCCAATTCTTCAACACCCATTGTTTCTCTACACCAAGAGAACTTCTGAGTGCTCATAGAATTTGTTAATGCATCTACAACATTCTTTGAAGTGTCCACCTTTACCAGCAACACCCTTTTAGCCTCAACCATATCTCTAACAAAGTGATATTGAACATCAATGTGCTTTGTCTTTGAATGATAAGCAGGGTTCTTAGCCAAGAAAATTGCACTTTGGCTATCACAGTCTATCCTTATAGCTTGCTGTACCAACCCCATACTGGAACACAATCTCTGCAACCAAACTGCTTCCTTGCTTGCATGAGTGGCTGCTATGTATTCTGCCTATGTAGTTGAAAGCACCACTACAGACTGTCTTTTACTCATCCAACTGACTGCACCTCCAAATAGGCTAAACACATACCCACTTGTAGATCTTCTTTGGTCCAGATCTCCAGCCCAGTCTGCATCAACAAAACCACGAATGTCCAACATTATTTCTAATCCTGGTCTTCCCTGGTAGCACAAGCCATAATCACTAGTGCCACGTAAATATCTGAAAACCCGCTTCACTGCTGTCCAATGCTCCTTCCCCGGGTTTGACATAAACCTGCTCAATACTCCCACTGCATGTGCAATGTCTGGTCTAGTACAGACCATTGCATACATCAGGCTACCCACTGCACTTGCATATGGAACACGGGACATATACTCCTCTTCTTCTTGTGTCTTGGGACACTGTTCAACAGACAGCTTTCCACCTACAGGAATAGGAACATTCACCGGTTTACTATCCCGCATATTGAACCTCTGCAATATAGTCTCGACATACTTCCTCTGGTTTAACCAGAGCTTCCTCTTTGCCCGATCTCTCTTAATTTCCATGCCCAAAATATAGTTTGCAGCACCAAGATCCTTCATGTCGAATTTGGAGAACAGTTGGGTCTTCAAATCTTGGATAATGTCTTTGTCATTTCCAATCAACAACACATCATCCACATACAAGACCAAATAAATAACACGGTCACCAATTAATTTAAAATAAACACAGTGATCCTCCTTGCTTCTGGTGAAGCCAAGTCCCCGTATATAGGTATCAAATTTCTGATACCACATCCTTGGTGACTATTTTAACCCATACAAAGACTTCTTCAACCTGCATACCAGTTCTTTCTTACCCTTCACCATGAAGCCTTCAGGTTGCTTCATGTAGATCTCCTCTTCTAGATCCCCGTGAAGAAATGTTGTCTTCACATCCATCTGTTCTATCTCAAAATAAAATGCAGCAGCAACATATAAAAGTAATCTAATAGAAGTAACTTTGGCAACAGGAGAAAAAATATCACCAAAATCAATTCCCGGCACCTGGGAATAACCTTTCGCTACCAATCGAGCTTTGTATTTCTCCACCTTGCCTTCTACATTCATCTTTTTCTTAAACACCCATTTGCTCCCAATGGGCTTCCTTCCAGCCGGCAACTCCACCAGATCCCATGCATCGTTTTTGTGCAAGGATGCCATTTCATCAACCATGGCCTCCTTCCAGAGTTTTCCATCCTCTAAATCTACTACCTCCCTGACAGTTCTGGGTTCATCATCAGTTATAGTTAAGGCAAAACCTGAACAGAAAGCAGATGGACTATACCTTTTTGGTTGCCTTCTTTCCCGAACTGATCTTCTTAAAGCTGGAGTTTGTGGCTCTTCATCTTCTGAGTCTTCTTCTGTTGTAGAGTCTGATTCATCCTCCTTTAGCTCAAACTCTATCTTCTCAGGTTCCTTTGGTATGATTTCATGTTTAAAAACATCTTTCACCTCTCTAAACACCACATCTCAGTTTTACACAACCTTCCTTGTTTCTGGGTTCCAAAGCTTGTAACCCTTTAAACCATCCTTATACCCAATAAAGATGCACCTTTCAGATTTATTATCCAACTGGTCCTTTTCTCCTTTGGAACATGTACATATGCATCACATCCAAATACCCTTAGATGTGAAAGAGAGGGTTTCTTACCAGTCCATACCTCATGTGGAGTCTTATCCTCCAACGCTGATGAAGGTGATCTGTTAACTAAGTAACATGCCTCCAATCGCTCCCGCCCCGGTAATTCTTCGTCCTAACGCAAGACCACCGAGCATGCTTCTTGCCTTTTCCATCGTTGTTCTCGTTCATTCTTCAACCTTACTGGCCGAGGTGCAGGCGTGTCTTCTGTCGTGCTATACCACACTTCTTACAGAACTCTTCAAATTCATTCTTGCATAACTCCCCACCATTATCTATCCTCAGCGCCTTTATCTTCTTCTCTGTCTGGTTTTCCACTAGAGCCTTAAATTCTTTAAATTTGTCAAAGACTTCAGATTTCTTCCTCAAGAAATATATCAATGTATTCCTTGAGAAGTCATCTATGAATGAAACATAGTACACATACTTTCCCAGTGATGGAACTGACACAGGTCCAAACAAATCACTGTGCACAAGTTCTAATATCTTGTTCGCCCTCTTAGCACCAAAAGGAAAACTCACCCAATTTTTCTTCCCATATACACAATGTTCACAGAAATAGAAATATAGAGAGAAATTATACATACCTTCTACCATACCATTTCTATGTAGTATCTGAATGCCCTTCTCTCCAATATGTCCAAGCCTTTGATGCCATAGCATGGTATTTTCTCCAGAGACAGCTAAGCTTTCTGCTCCACTTTCAGGAACCACATAACTATTACACCCATCAATAATGGTGCTACCTTGTAGCTTGTACAGAGTTCAAGTCTGAACTCCCCGCATTAATACCAGTGCTCCCCAAACCATCTTGCAGGCATCTTTCTCGAACACAATTTTACACCTGCATCATCCATCTTGCTTACATAAATCAGATTTCTGGCCAATGCAGAAATATGCAGAACACCAGGAAGTGTTCTAATCCTTCCACCTTGCAGCTTCAGCTTGACCTTTCCACGTCCGATGATTTTGGCCTTCCTATCATCCCCTAGGAATACATCACCATCATATTTCTCATACTCGCAGAACCACTCCCTATGGGGAGTGAAGTGAAAGGATGCACCTGAGTCAATCAACCATGACTCATGATCTACATGTGTATTTGAAGAAGAAGCAAAATACACATCCCCACCTTCATCTGAGGTGGTTTTTGCCTCTGCAGAAGGAGCATCATCAGATCCCTTTCCTTTCTCAGGAGCTTTAGATCTGCACTCCTTTTTGTAGTGCCCTTCCTTTCCGCATTTCCAGCATACCTTTACAAACTTTCCAGTAGATTTAGATCTCCCTCTAGATTTGGATCTCCCACTCGAAACCTTACTATTGTTTCTATTTTGGGACCTTCCTCATACAAATAAGGCATCTCCATTCTGACCCTCCATATTTCTCCGTCTCATTTCCTCTAACAGCAAGGTTGAGACAATGTCATCAAAATTCAAGGTAGTTGTATTGCTACCTATTGCAATAACCAAACTATCCCATGAGTCTGGTAGAGAACAAAACAAACTGATGCACTTATCTTCATCTGAGATTTTAATATCAACAGATGACAGCTGACTTACCACAGTATTGAAGGTGTTTATATGCTCTATCACCGAGTCTCCATCCTTCATCCTCAGGTTATACAATTTTTTCCGTAGGAACAACTTATTCACCAGAGACTTAGATTGGTAAAAAATCTCAAGTTTTTCCCACAAATTATTTGCCGTAGCTTCCCCAGATACATTCAACAGTATTGAATCTAAGACACACAACCGTATTGTGCTCTTAGCCTTCCGATCCAGTTTCTTCCAGTCTTCATCTGACATTGTTGTTGGTTTAGTACTTGGATCTATCGCGATCCATTGATCTTTATCCACCAGAAGATCCTCCATCTTGAGCTTCCACAACTCAAAACTCTGACCATTAAATTTCTCGATCTCTATCTTTCCGCCGCTCGCCATCTTCTTTCTTCGCAAGAATCGATCCCGCAGATCTCCCACTGAACAGGGTCTACCTCAGGCCTGAGCAAAAAACCCTCAGCAGCAAAGGCGTCCGCTTGAAGCCGAAACAACTTTGATACCAAATGTAGGTTTTAACCCTAAACAGAAATTATCTACACATGAATCTTATAACAAAAAATGAACAATAGCGAGATCATAAAACATAAAACAGATAAAAACAGAGATTTTCCCCTGGATCCCAAATCGGGACGACCAGCTTGATTTTTCATTATATTCCTTTTAGTGTTACAACACATATATATACATGTCGAAGCATACATAAACCCCAATCCATTAACCCTGGATTAGAATATAACCATAGTTCCCTTGACCGGATCTACAAAATACCAGGGGCCGAAAACCATCGTACCCCAAAACCATGTGCAAACTCATGCACAAAACATGGGTGGAGTCCACACACCAGAAAATTGTTTTATTGAGAGCGAGCGACCCCAACGATGGAAATTTTGCCTCCCCGTTAGCCCCCTGTATGCCCCGTATGACATTTAATGCGTGGGGCTAGTCATGGAAAGAATATAACCGCATGCAACAACCCTCTGAAAGAACCGAAAGGGGTTTCAAGCCTACATCTGAAGATGGGATCTAAATCCCAATGGCTAAAGATACACTAAAAATTGAAGAAAAAGAGTGTAGAAGGCTGAAGTATGATAGATCTGAAGTATTCCCCTTCAAATATCTCCTCCCATGAAAGGATGAACCTCTCAATTACAAGGAAACATTACAAAGGAACCATCAGAACATCTGTTGAAGCTGCCTTCAAAAATAATGCATTCCCTATCTGGAAGAGCATTGGGAATGATGGGAAATATATGGCTTGATACCAAGGATCTGAAATGTGCCCAAGAACTCTCCCAAAAATATCTCCCAAGAGAAGGAAACCTTCCTCATTTGAGAAAATACCTCAGAAAGTGGGATTCTAACCTCTCCACTGCTGTACCCTGCAACACAACACAATAACCTGAAAAAACTGCACTGATGAAGAAGTTGTAGCTTGGCCTGAAAACCTGAATGTGGAAATTAATACAATAATATTCCAAGAGGCTCCTCAAGGAAAGAGGTGGGATTCCCGCTCGGGAACACCCAGTGTTAAACAACATAGCTACCCTGCTAAACAGCAAGAGGAAGCAATAGTCTAAGAAGTCCAATCTAAAAATAATCTAAAACATAAACCCAAATGGTTTCCATCCTCTTTCTTAGATAGAATGTGAGCTTGATTGCCCTTGGCCCCACTCAATTAGGTCATTTCCTCCATGAGATCCATCTCCCTCAAAAACGTGTTATTCTCTAATTGATCTCCACTCCTCCTTATCAACGTTGTTGACTTGGTCAAAGGTGACTGAATCAACATGACCTAAACCCTGCTCACACTTGGAGGAGCTTTATTTAGCTGCTACAAAGTTCTCCTTTCACACTTGAAGTTTTTTTATTGCTAATAAAGAGACTTATGGGCCTCCCCACCCATTTATTTACCGATGTAGTGATAAAACAACTATAATATTCCATTTAGCTTGGAGGCTAAATTTTTGGAATATTACAGTCCTCCCCTCCAAAATGTTGCTTTTCCTTAATAAAATGTATAAGGAGAAAAACATTCCTCCCCTCCTCCTCTTT
Source organism: Pinus albicaulis (assembly GCA_034641835.2). Taxonomy (NCBI): domain Eukaryota; kingdom Viridiplantae; phylum Streptophyta; class Pinopsida; order Pinales; family Pinaceae; genus Pinus; species Pinus albicaulis. Next base: position 183,907,004 of record CM076574.1, read on the forward strand.
TGGCCTCCTCATCAATAGTTCCCACCACTGCTCAAAACAATCTACAATAAATCTGTCCTCCAATACTCCCTCCCAAGCATGCAAAACCAAATGGCTCACATCATGAAGAGGTGGAAGGTGTAAGTGGAAACCTTCTTGCTATAAAATGGCCTCCTCAAGATAGGAGTTATGAAAAGCATAGGGGATCTCATGATCAATGAGAGACTCCCAAACCCATGCTATCATCCAAATGAAATGAGCCATTCTAGGTAGCTCATCAAAAGAATCCTCAACCCCCGATGTATGCAATGTGTTGGGGTTGCATGGAGAGATTAGATTTCTCCATTCAAGTGGTTTATCTCTCCACTTATCGTAAGTATGGGGCTGTTTTTGATCTTGTGCTGAAATTTCATGGCCTCCAAGATTGGCCCATGTTACCCCACAAAGAAAATCAACCATGAAATTCCTCCTCCAAGAACGTAAATTCTTCAAATGGCTCCCCCCATGTGAAGACAAGAAGTGTGGTGTGGAAATCATGGTTTGCCCATTTTTTCTCCTAGAAAATACAGCATGCAAAGTATGGAGAATCATACTCCCAATGGGCATCTCCGACTCATCTAGCACTCTCCAAACAAAGCTCCCCATGAACATAAGAGTATCAGAAAAAATATGGAAGCAAAACCCAGTAAAAGCAAGCTTCCATATGACAACTGGAGAGTGGAGCATAGTTCCTCACATGGAACCAGTGTAGTGCATCCCTTTCCTGCATCAAAACAAGTAAGAACAAGTGATTTCCCAGCCACTTTTTTTCTACCACAATCATTCTATAAAATAGAAGCATGAAATTACAATGTGGTGTCAATGGTGCACACCAAGAATCATGTGCCCTCCCCCACAAACCACCAATATAATGGCCAACATCAATGTTGCAAATGGCCTCAAGTACATGAGAATACAATATAAAAGAAGAAAATATCCTCCTTGGTACAAAATTCTTCTCACAAAAGGTAATGGAATGCAAATCATGGTGCATAAGTGTACATCCTCTACTATGTACTTTGGTCCTTGAGCTGAAATGGTTCAACTGGAAATTCTCCCTCACTCTCAATGAGTAGGGTAGTGGCTGTGCCAACCTCTCTATCACCATCCGGGCTATGCATCTCTCCATATGACTATGTATATCTTGTTGGATTCCCTCCCAAGTGAACTCCCCCATCAATGAATGAAATGCATCAAGGTGCATGGAAATAAAGTCCACATGTGCTACATGAAGTAGCTTCCTCTTGAGCTCAGAAACTCTAGTCAAGAAGACTCTCCCATAAGAATAGATGACCTCACCAACCACCATGTATCTATCATCTCCATTCGGGTCATCAAGTATCATGCAAGCACCAAGATCCTTGGAGTACTCTACCAAAAGTTGAGACCTCCAATATGGATCAACCCTCCTAAGTGACAATGCTAAAGATCTAGAATGTGAAGCTCCCCACATGTTGTTGTCTACTCCTTTGACATCCCCCACACCAAATTAATCCTCCAAATTGCTGCCATGCCCATCATGCAACTGCTCATGCTAAAAAAGAAATAGGGATCTTTGGAAGTTGGCCTCCCATGAGAAGCTCCCATCCAAGAAGAATCTCCCAATCTTGGGCAATGCAAGCATGAGTGGCCTCCATCTACTCCAATGTATGGAGGATTCCTTCCTTAAAGGAAGTACCCTCTGTTTCTCCAAATCCATGGAGCATCTCCCTTGCACCATGAAGGTGCCATCCTCCATCACTGCAGCAGCTTCTGTCAGTGCAGAATCTAAAGTGGGAGTGGATAATAATGATGTTGGGAGAATATCTCCCTCCTCCTCGAGTCTATCCCAAACTCTCCATGTTGTACTAGATTCCACCAAAATCTTCACCTCTCCTGAATCTAAGAGTGGTGAAATAAATTGTAAAATTTCTCCTACCAACTCTAAATCTAGTGGCCTCCCAGGTGGAATTCCCCCATGTAGTGAGACTTCAAAATCTGAAGTGGACCATATATATGTGGGGAATGATTTTTCCCTCTCTTCACTGTACAATACAACCTCTTTATTTTGTGCAGAAACCTCCCAGAATATATAAGGGTGAAATATCACCATCCCTTGATGCAGAACCTTCCTTTCTTCTCCTTCCATCTACCAAGGTTCACAACCCAAGATAACTACTAGATGTTGTTCTAGAATTGTGGTTTGGTTCCCGCATGTGGATCATTTGGAACTCCTTGCAAAGACACAAGGGCTCTTCCAATGGAAGCAATGGCTCCTTTCCCATATCCATGTGGTGATGGATATTCTCCCAATGGTATAACATGGTTAGCTCTTCTCTACTCAACCTCTTCATCAATATGTGAGATTGCCTCATCATCAATTAGAGAACCTTGATCTTGGTATTCTCTTGAAGGAGGTTTCTCCATGTCTTCACCAATAGAAGAGGGTTATTCAAAAGGTGGGGATCTTGACCTTGGAAAGGAACCATGCATATTTTTATCCCCTTCATCTGAAAATATGGAGTGGAGTTGGCAAGATAGATCTCTCCAACTCATGCAAAGGTTTTAAGTTTTTGGGTTCCACAAGAGATGTTTTACAATTTTTAATGTCAAATATTTTCACCAATTCCTTAGTGAACCCAGCATAAATGTTTTTATTTTCATGATAAAATTAAGAAGAGCTATTAAACCACCAATTCTGGGCCATACCTTTGAGGTGCAGCGCTACTACTCTAATGGCCTCCTTTTCTGAAACTGGGTGTAGCTGGAAATATGAATCTAGCTCCTCCACCCAAGCTTTGGCTATGCACATTGGTGATCCATCAAAGTTAGATAGAAAGATTCTACCTCCCTTTCATCTATGATGGTTGTTGGATATTCTACCTTCCTTGAGTTGAAAAAACCCTTGGAAATCCATGTGCTCTTTGAATCTCCATGATTGAGACTCGTACTCCTGAATATGGACACTCAAGGTCTCCTCCCTTGGCGCATCTCCTTCCTCCATCCTTCTTGGAGTGAATGTGGGAAAATAATTGCACTGTGTATCTGCATGTGTGACTGAATGCTCACACCTATCATATGAATAACTAGGGATTTCTTCACCTTCAAATCCTCTTTGAATGTTCCCACACTCCTCCCTTTTCATCTCCTTGAGATCTTCTTTGATAATTTGCATAGTTTGGAAAAGAAGCTGGGAGATCCTCTCTTCCTTCATTTCTCCAAATAATGGAGTCTTCTCTTTGTACCTTCTGTACATATCTTCTTCTCCTTCTCCTCTTGATAGAAGAATGGCTGATATTCCATAGGCTTAGCCAAGATTATGCTCTAATACCACTGTAATATTCCAAAATAGGGAGAATCAACACTATTGGGAATATCTTAAGATATTCCAAAAGTGAAGCTATAGAAATCCATGAACATAACAATGAAAGAGTAGTGTAACTCAAATAATAAACATGGGGGACCAAAATGGAGACATTAATCTATGTATTATATCAGAAAATCCATACATAACAATGAGGCATTGATCATATATCATGAAGGAACAAGACTTCCATAAGAAATTACTCTACAAATGAACTGTTGTCAAAATATAAGAATGCCGGAGACTACTACAGCACAGTTAAAACACACTGATATAGAAAAATTATGTAAAAAATATGTAGGGCTTTCATAAGCCTCAAAATATATGCACAATAAAGATCTATGCTCAATATCAAATCCTACAAAGAACTCAGAAATGGGTTTTCAGAAATACACCCTATACAAGATGGGATCTAAAGCCCAATCGATGAAGATACACTGCAAATGAAGAAGAAGATTGTAGAAGGCTGAAGTATGATAGATATAAAGTATACCCCCTCAAAGATCTCCTCCCATGAAAGGATGAACCCATCAATCACAAGGAAACACTTCAAAGGAACCACCAGAACATCTGTTGAAGTTGCCTTCAGAAATAACACATTCAATAGCTAGAAAAATTCTGGGAATGATAGGAAATATATGACTTGATGCCAAGGATCTGAAATGTGCCCAAGAACTCTCCCAAACAGATATCCCAAGAGAAGGAAACCTTCCTCCTTTGAGAAAATAGCTCAGAAAGTGGGATTCTAACCCCTCCACCACTGCACCCTGCAACACAAAACAATAACCTATAGAAACTATGTTGATGAAGAAGCTATAGCTTGGCCTAAAAACCTGAATGTGGAAATGAATATAATACTCTTCCAAGTGGCTCCTCAAGGAAAGAGGTGGGATTCCCGCTCGGGAACACCCGGTGCTAAACAACACAACTACCCTGCTAAACAACAAGAGGAAGCAATAGTCTAAGCAGACCAATCTCAAAATAATCTAAAACATAAACCCAAATGGCTACCATCCTCTTTCTTAAATATAATGTGAGCTTGCTTGCCCTTGGCCCCACTCAATTAGGTCATTTCCAATATGAGATTCATCTCCCTCCAAAACTGCATTATTCTCTAATTGATCTCCACTCCTCCTTATCAATGTTGTTGACTTGGTCAAATTTGACTGAATCAACATGACCCAAACCCTGATCACACTTGGAGGAGCTTTATTTAGCTGCTATAAATGTCTCCTTTCACACTTGAAGTGTTTTTATTGCTGCTCAAGAGACTTATGGGCCTCCCCACCCATTTATTTACCGACGTAGTGATAAAACAACTATAATATTCCATCTAGCTTGGAGGCTAAATTTTTGGAATATTACAGCTATTGAAGTACCTATTGTAGAAGGTTTTATAATGGGAATGGAAGCTAAAAAACTGATTTTCTACTCTTTTTCCTTTAAAAGTGTCTCCATGTCAACTTCCATCTTATGAATTTGAACATTTTGTTCAACTATCAATTGAAACATATTCTAATTTTATTTTTCTAATTGGCCAACTTCGTTAGCTTGTGGATGTTATGTAGTAGGAAGTTTAAGTTTCTTCCTCAATTCTTGAATGTCAAAATTTTTTTATTTATCATCTCTTCAGCTGCTTTGACATCATTAGGATCATATCCTAATTTGATCACCAAATATTCAAGTGCTTTAATTCTGGTATCTTTAGCTAAAGATGACATTTCCTCCATTTTTAACTGTGTATGAATATTATTCAAGGAATCTTGTAGTTTGGAGGTTTTCATAGCCTAACTGGTCAAATTATAATATATCATTTCACTTTCCTACTTATGAACGTCAATTTGATAAATTTAATTTGATAAATTTCATGAATTTTCCTGGTATAAAAAGAAAAAGAAAAAGAAAATTATAATCTTATGCACTTTTAGGGACTAGAAATTTAGGTTATAAGAAGGCTAACTAAAATTGTCCCTTTTCAATATCAAGTGCAGAAAAAATTCTATGTTAGATAGTTGAATACTGTTTCCATAATTCAAAATATGTAGTAGCATCTAATGCTTCATTCTTCCTTTTAATTTCTTTGTATCTAGAAAAAGTATTTTTTTGGGTTGTGCTCTAAGAGACAAATTACATAGGATAATGTGTTTTGATCTCTTCAATTCTTGGAAAGGAAGAAGTATGAAAACCTGAAAACACCATTGTAGCCTTCTCTAGTGAACTCTCTCCTTCTAATGGCTCTTCATGGGTGTTTTTCTTCTTTCTTCTCTTTAAAACTATGAAATATGTCTCTTGAAATTCTGCGACTTTAGGAGATAAACTTTCTCTTTACCTTTTAGTTTACTTTTCTTGAGGAACTGGAGTCTATGAAACTGTCTAAGTAACAATTTGTTCCTTAGCCTGCTTCAATGTGTTCTCCTTCTATTCTTATTGATTTTCATATGGTTCTATTTTTGGTATGGTTTTATGTGCATAGGGTGTTGTCTTCGTCTCAATTCTTAGTTTTGAAATAACCTCTAGGGTATCATAAGACCAAGTAAAAGTCAACTTAAATTTCAGTTGTTTTGACAAATTATTTTCCTCCTTTGTTGTCGCTCTAGTATTAACAATGAAAGCGCCAATCTAGACCTTTAGCTTGAATTTTTCTTTCTTCTTTCTGGATACAAAATGAAAATCATCCATATTCATCATTGTACTTTTGTATTCTAAAGAAAATATCCTTATTGTCACAAATATTGGCAATGTGTAAGGAGGAATTTCATAGCCATATACCTTGATCTCTGTATAATTATGGTAAAGATACCATTCTGTTGGCACCCTGTAATTAGCAAGATTGGAAAAAGTCCGACTGTAGGGAGAACATAATTTCAACCACTTTGGGATTCTATGATCTATCCCTCCTGAATCCGGAGAGGGATCTCTCCAATAAGTGCAAAGATGGATTTAACTTTAAATCTTTTGGGTAATGTTATTAGGCTAGTTACGAAGACCAAGGGTTTTGTTTTATTTTTGATGGTTGAGCATGATTATTGTTTGAGGTGGAAAGTTCTAAATGCAAATAGTTTCAAAGGTGTGAAGTTGCAAGCAATCAGAACAAGCTTTGGCAAAAAAGATAGGTAATTGCAGGTTTTAATCCATTGGGCTATGGAGTCATAATAGGATTTAATTGAAACAACAAGGAGCAAGAGTGGTCCATGGGGCAAGTCATCTATGTCTAAGGATCTGTTTTAAGTTTTATTTATGGAATGAAATGATACAACAAGAAGGGGAATTAAACAAATGAAGAACAAAGAGCAGCCCAAGATCTGGTAAGTACTTTGAAACTAGCCAGCTTTTGACATACACTTAAGAAAAACATAAAAGTAATCCAGGATCTGGTAAGTACTTCGAAACTAGCCAGCTTTTGATACACTTTCAATAGAAAAACATATAAAAACAAAGGGAAAATTTAAAAGTAACTGTTGGAGAAGAAACTAGCGGGTAGGGCTCACCACAAGACTCTCCTAGCTCTGCTTTACTTGGTATACTTTCAAGACAAACACATAAGATAACGAAGAATGGTCTAAGATCTGGTAAGTACTTTGAAACTAGCCAGCTTTCAACACACTCTTAGGGAAACTTTCAGGCTGTATTTGGGGATAAAACTAGGACCAGGGCTCACCATATCTTCCTTAGTTCATCTCTACTTAACATAAACTGAAAATAACGTTCAAGAACAATATTTAGCTAATACAGTAGGACGAGGGAACGCCAGCATTCCTAATTGCTTAAACTGAATTAAATCATTCCTAAAAAACACAATTTGGAAGAAAACATTAAGATAAAGCTTATCAGTCAGAGAAGGGTACTAATATACAATGAATCATAACTCTATGCTTGTTGTTCTTTATAAGAGAAGATGAAAAAAGTGAAAACAGAAATAAAATAACAATTTACAATAAGAAATAACATCATCGTCGACATAGACCAGGATCCCATAAATCAGCTTGTATTGATGCTTCAAACTAGTTACAGCTTTAAGTCCAATGTTTCAATTCAACAATCATCTACACTCCCCATACTAACTTATCTAATCACAAGCAGAGCTTCAAGAGCCCGTGAACACTATTTACAAGTAGAAGTCTCAAGCTCAAGTATATTTCAAAGTTCAACAACCAAAATTTTCTCATCTTCTACAGAAATATTTATAGAAGGAATGAGGAGGTGGGAGAGGATAAAAGATCTCCCTAGTCAATTAATACAGACTTAATAGCTTCTCAGCCTTTGAGGGGCTTGATGGAGAAGTTTACATATGTGTCCTTTGTATTAATTGTTTTACATTTAAGATTTAAGCCCAGTGAGAGCTTTTGTTGACTTTTAAGGCTCTGTTCAGGATGTAATAACTCTGCTGATATTTTTTGCATTAGTTTCCTTTGGAAAAATTAACTGTTCGGTTGCACTGAGGCTAATATATTCTTTCTGATCAATAAATTCAACCTCTGTTTGAATGCTTTAAGGCTACAAGTGGCATTGGAGTCGCCGAGAAGAATAAATTGGCCTTTGTTGTGGTGGTGGAAGCTTTTCTGTCTGATAATCCTCTAATTTCTCTTTAATGATGTTTAATTTAATGGATTAGGCTTTTGATAATCAATATTAGCCGTAATATATCAAACTATGGAATTGCTCTTCAATATTATGTTCTGTTGTGTTTAATCTTCAACACTGATACTCTTTTGTTTTGACTTAATTCAGTGTGTCTTGTTGATGTGCAGGTCTACACAGGGCTCATATGGCTTCAATTCATATGAAGCATTGACGAAACGTGGCATGGAACCCTTTGTAGTAATTTTCATTTGATAAATGAAAGTCTGGAGGATTGTCACCCTCAGCTTTCATTTCCATTTCTTATAATGGGAAAATCCTTTGAAACCTACAAAATACAAAAAATATTATAAAATCCTACGTTATTTGGTAAAATGCTTCACAGGTTGTGGGGAAGGAGCATGGACATTGGATGGCAACATCCAATGGTGGAGATCTATTAAAGGTGGTCAAAAGGAGAGTAGAGGGAGATTTTAAGTTGGATCTGCCGATCTGCAAAGATTTGACGGTTTGGATTAATCGAGAAAACATAAAGTGGAAAGGCCACTTTATAATGAAACGGGAAGAAATGCAAGGAAAAATGTTTTAAAACCTTTGTTTAGGAGGAAATATGGTTAAAAATAGAGTTGTGAGTTCGGGATGATCGTGGGCCGTCGGATGAGATCGGTCCATGAGATCAATGGTGGAGATCACGCATTAAAATCCTTGGTAGAGGCAGAGGGTAATGGTGAAAGGCCAGATTAGATCTGAGTCGTTGATCTGCAGAGATCAATGGTGGGAGGAGCACGCAATGAAACATAATGGGAAACAGGGAAAGTGGTTTCGGGGATGAAAACAATGAGTTTCGCGCAGAGAAAAGGCGGGTAGGCAGTTTTTCCTTTTGGAACGCGATATGCGTCAGAGGACGACATGTGTCTTTTGAAAACAACCTACATCGCGTAATTTTTAAGAATTAATCCTCATGCTTAAAATTACGCAACTTGGAATGTGGGCCGTTAGATCTGGGACCTCAGATCCAATGGAGGAGAATGAGCACAATATGGATATGATGCATGGAGGATAGGAGACAGGGAAATTTCAATCTGAGCCATAGGATGAAAAACTTGGACGGCGGAGGTCAAATATTGAGAAAGGCGGGACTTGCAGGAGGCAGGCCTGTCAGGTTAAATATGAGCTGTTGGATGTAGAAGATTGACGGTCAGGATTAAATCTGGGGTTTAAATGAAAAAGATACAAAGGCGGAGGAAGGGTTAATGAGGGTCATTGATCTGCAGAGATCAACGGCCAGGATTTGGCCTAAAAAATTTAGAACATGGGGCACATGAATTTAAAACAAAGTCGAGAAATGCGATCTGGACCATCCGATCTAGACACATGGACGGTCCAGATGCAATCGGAGGGGGAGAAACTCGGAAGGTGCCGATGTGATTAAATGTGGACCGTCGATCTGCAGATCAGATCGACGGTGGAGAACTGATCAGGGGTTGAACAATCAGGGGAGGAATTATGTTTAACGCGCTTGCCAAAAACTTGCGATGCGATCATGCGCTGATCGTTGATCGGCTTTTTAGATCAATGGTTGATATTGTTTCAATACTTGCATCAGCGGAAACCCCTCAATACTTATAAAAACCAAATATTAATGAGAAAAAAAAGGTTTTATGCATTGGGGCAGAATATATACATGAAATGGTTGGCGCCCAACTGCGGGGCCCGTGAATTATATGGAAGATAATAGGCCCGGGGCTTATATGATAAAGGGCCAATCGCAATCGGAAGGTTGGGCTTGGTCATTCAATCTACCCATTTGATTTTCTCCGATGAGATTAGCACCTCGGGACCTTTAAGTCTTGGTCCTGGGCATAATTTATATGGAGTAAAGTGGAGAGCAGAGTTTATGCAATGGGGCTCAATCACATCAAAACTTTTGATGCGGGCTTTTCAATCTACCCATTTTTCATTAAAAACATTGTTTCGGCAGAGATTAGACCAAAAATTAGGAGAAAGTGTTTTTTGAATTTACAAAGGAAAAAGGCAATCAGGAATGGTTTATTCACAATTTTTAGCACGCGATTGCGGGCAAAGGGGTTATATGAGGCGATAATAAGATCGGGGGTTGTGTACAAAGGGCTTAATCGCATCGGAGGTTTTGACATGGCCAACAGACTTGTGCGCTCTGATTTTTCTGATGTGATAAGCGCCGAAAGGCTTAGCACTTGGTTCTAGCACCAAGGCATATGTGGGGAAGTGGTTTAGGGTTTAGCCCAAAGGGGCTTAAACCCTTAGTGAAGAAACTTAGTTTTTATGAAATTTTCAGAGTTTTTTGATGGATTTGGGGGTTTCGGCAGAGTTAAAAAAAGGAGTTTTAAACTCTGCAAGGTGGATTTTATGAAGGGGGAAATGGAAAAAAGGGAAAATAGAGGGAGTTTCATGAGGAAGAAAAAGGGTAAAAATGAAGGTTAGTTTTGGGGTGGAAGGAAGGGAAAAGTGGATTTTGTAGCGGTATTTTTTCTATGGAATCAGCAGAATTTCTGAGTTGGAAAATGAAACAACAATGAAGATTGAAACAAGGGAATGATGTATCCATGAGTCTTCAAGAGATAAAATTTTTAGCAATAAAAATTGTTTCTTTAAGGCTCCAAAAAAATTTTAGCCACCATTTGATATGACAAATTTTATGGGTGGTTAACAATGGCTCCACTTGGGGATGGTGCCTTCTTGAAGGCATCAAGAACTTCAAACTTGCATTCTCTGAGAGGCTGAACTGTGCCTTATCCATTGGGATGCCTTTCTTTACTTGGATGATCTTCTTTGCTCTGAAAAATATTAGCAACCATGGAAAACAATGGAACTTCATCAATACAAACTTTCTACCTACCCAATCCTACTAATCTAACATTTTTTCTTCTTTAGAGTGCACTTGGATTGGCAAACTCTTTTTACAACATTTTATTCTTTTGAAAGCATGAAACCTAATCTAATTCTACTCCTTATTTCTCCATGAACTTATATTAAACTATTGATTTCATAAGATTCTCTACCTAATCTACCAATCTGTTAGGATTAAACAATCTAACAGATTTTTATTCTCTAAATTCTACAATAGAAATTAAAAAGCATACAAGTCAGGATTGAATAGTCTAACTTGATGCTTATCTATGGCATAAAAAACAAGCTACACATAGATATTATTTTGCAGAAAATTTAAATCAAAATGGAAGGCTTAAGATCTGAAAGTTAAAATCACTTCCTTCGTCTTTTCCAGCTCTGTTTTTACCTTTGTTTGAGTTGTCCTTTGCTTATTCTCTGGTTCAGATTTTGAGCTTATTAGAACCAGATTTACATTTTTTTTTTTTTTTGACTTAGAAATTGAAATAGATTTGAGTCATTCTTGCTTGAAAACTTAGGTTCATATTTTGATCATGTTTGAACCTTTAATTTATAGCCTAATCTACCTACTAATAAGCCAAGATTAAACTGTTTGGCAAATCGAATTCACTATCCTATCAGTAGTAAATTTAAAACTAAGTAGTCAAGATTAGGTTGTATGACTAATTAGAAGTGTGTTCTTCAGTAGTGGCATTTAAGCTTGCACACTTTCAGATTTGTTTCTCTTTTTTGGTATGGGGCTATACCTTTCTTGTTTTTACAATCCTGCCCTCTTTTCTTTCTTTCACTTTTTTTGTATTTTTGATTTTTGATTTTTCTTTGGAGACAAAAATAAAAAATTATCTAAATGCTCAAAACTGAGCTTTATTGACATTCCTACCTAACCTATTCTAACTTGGAGTATTTACATCCTCATATGATACAAAAGTGCCAATGTAGCCAGTTGAGTAATGTCAAGAAGAAGGAGAATCTATGGCTGCTTGTTAGAGGTGTCCATAGTTCATTTTGAAGATTAATCTTAAAAACAAAGAATATCACAGAGGTTGATAGCTTCTCATGTATTTGGCTCTTGCAAAGGATCCATGCTTGATAATTTGAGCCGGTTGGGACTTCCACACACTTTTCCAAAGGATCAACAAAGAAAAGATGAAGGTTCTCTTCTTTTCGGCTCTCCATGTCTGATAGATTGTGTGTTTCCAAGACTTCAGCTTTGAGAATTGTGTCTTCAGTACATTCCTTGGAAGTATCATCATCCTTAACCTGTAAAATAGCAAACAGTGAAATTTCTTCTTTCTCTAAATTTATGCTTGCTTCTGATATAATTTCAGGTTCTTTGGATGACATACTGACATTAGTGAAGGGAGAAGTCTCTTCTTGAAAGTCCCTCGTCATCTGAACTAGAGGATTCATCATATCTGGCAGCTTTTTCCTCTTGTAACCCTAGTATGCTTGGATTTAGTGGATTGAACTCTGTGAAGAGGTTATTATAATATTGAGCCAGGGTGTCTACAAAGGTTACTTCCCTTTGAATATAAGGCTCCCTCTGCTCAAAAATTTCTTTATTGCTCTTCTCTTCACCCTTTGAGTTGAAAGACTGTTGATTCCCAATTATGTGAAAGCAGTTTGTGATGGATTGAAATGGGTGATTTCTGCTTTCAAGTTGATGATGGTGAAATTCATAACACCAATCAAATGCTGGTTGCCCTACGTGATTAGTTTTTTCTTGGAACTCATCATCATCATCAGACTGATTAAAATTTGGAAATTTATCTGAATAAGTAATTTCATCAGTCAAACATATTGGGTCATCATTTTTCTCTTCTTTTAGTTGATATACATGTTTATTTTTTGTATCAAAACAATCAGATGGAGTAGGTAGATGAGCGGAAGCATTTGGTTCAAATGAAGGTTTGGAGGTTGGCAGTCTGTTCAATATTAAATCAATCTCTTCCTCTATTAGAAGAGAAGGGGTTTTCTTTTTGCTTAGAACAGAGGTATCCATATCCTTCTTGACTTGTATTGGCTGATTTTGAGGCTTGATGTCATCTTGAGCCTCTTCTAGGGGAACTTCACTTGTGCTTGCAGAGACAGTTTGAGGTTTTTCTTTTATTTCCTGATCTTCTTGTGTTTCAGAAAATTCCTCATGATTGTTATGATACTCATTTTGAATACAAGGTTCATTAGTTGTTTTCTCTTCATTATCAGGATGCCATTCTTGTTATATAGTCTGAAAAGAGTTATAACACAAAGGAAAGGTTTCTATATGTGTTGGTGTCTCCTTAATTTTAGGTTCTATGTTTTCCAAATGGCTACTCGTTTCCTCGAAGCACTGCTCACTATTATTATTTGTGTTTCGGTCATGAAGATCTCTTATCAGCATTTTACAAGACATAGGAAGGAAATTTAAACTTTGTTGACAACCTTCTTCATTGATTTATTCATAAGTTTGCTCATCATCTTCTCTAAAGTGTTGATCATAATACATATCTTGGTCATAGTCTTGATCTTGAGGTGATTGGGTTTGTTTTTTATCAAGAGAACAGGCAGCTCACTCTAGATCATTGCTATTCATATTAGCCATCAACCTATCCATTCTATTTCCAAGAATTTACATCATCTTTTCCATCATGATTTCTTGTTTATTAACTTTATAATCTTGTTGATCATACATGTCTTGTCGAGGTAGAGTTTGAGTTTGATTAGGGAAAGGTATATGTTGCTCAAGATTTCCAACATTAAAATTAGCCATCAACCTATCCATTCTCTTTCCAAGCATGTACATCATTTTTTCCATCATGATCATATGTTTGTCCTCTAGGTCTATATCTAAATCCATGTTTGTAAATCAGAAAAAGAGGTCACTGTGTCTGTTTAATCAGTTCAAGGTCTTCTACCAGTGGAGTCATTTGGTCTTTTAGGAGTTTCAGAGTGTGGAGTTGCTAGGTGGAATATTTTTAGCTCCTAAGGAGGTAAAAAGGTTTAGTGATCCACTGCCATGTTTATTGAATACCAATCTGAAATATTTTTGGGGTTTTCCTGAGTTTCTATGGTTGTATGGAAAACTAAAGAGTCTATAAAAGCTCGCCAAGCAACTATGAACTCAAAAATTTCCCCAGTGGAGTCGCCAGAAATGTTGGTTAGTGGCTCAGCTGGCCAATACGCCAAATTTTTAGTGGGTAAAGGGGTTTCTGAGATATTTAAAGTATTCAAAAAGAAAATAACTCAAGATCCCCAGTGGAGTTTCCAGAAATGTTGGCTGGTGGCTTAGCTGGCCAATACGCCAAATGTTTAGTGAGTAAAGGGGTTTTTGAGATATTTAAAGTATTCAACAAGAAAATAACTCAAGATCCCCAATGGAGTCACCAAAAATGTTGGCACCCTGTAATCAGCAAGATTAGAAAAAGTCCGAATGCAGGGAGAACATCGTTTCAACCACTTTGGGATTCTAGGATCTAGCCGTCCTGAATCTGGAGAGGGATCTCTCCAATAAGTGCAAAGATGGATTTATATTTAAAGCTTTTGGGTAATGTTATTAGGCTAGTTATGAATACCAAGGTTTTTGTTTTGTTTTGGATGGTTGAGCATGATTATTATTTGAGGTGGAAAGTTCTAAATGCAAATATTTTCAAAGGTGTGAAGTTGAAAGCAATCAGAACAAGCTTTGGCCAAAAAGATAGGTAATTGCAGGTTTTAATCCATTAGGCTATGGAGTCATAATAGGATTTAATTGAAACAACAAGGAGCAAGAGTGGTCCATGGGGCAAGTCATCTATGTCTAAGGATCTCTTTTAAGTTTGATTTATGGAATGAAATGATACAACTAGAAGGGGAATTAAACAAATGAAGAACAAAGAGCAGCCCAAGATCTGGTAAGTACTTTGAAACTAGCCAGCTTTTGACATACACTTAAGAAAAACATAAAAGTAATCCAGGATCTGGTAAATACTTCGAAACTAGCCAGCCTTTGATACACTTTCAATAGAAAAAGATATAAAAACAAAGGGAAACTTTAAAAGTAACTGTTGGAGAAGAAACTAGCGGGCAGGGCTCACCACAAACCTCTCCTAGCTCTGCTTTACTTGGTATACTTTCAAGACAAACACATAAGATAATGAAGAATGGTCTAAGATCTGGTAAGTACTTTGAAACTAGCCAGCTTTCAACACACTCTTAGGGAAACTTTCAGGCAGTCTTTGGGGATAAAACTAGGACCAGGGCTCACCATATCTTCCTTAGTTCATCTCTACTTAACATAAATTGAAAATAACTTTCAAGAACAATATTTAGCTAAGACAGTAGGATGAGGGAATGCCAACATTCCTAACTGCTTAAACTGAATTAAATCATTCCTAAACAACACAATTTGGAAGAAAATATTAAATAAAGCTTATCAGTTAGAGAAGGGTACTAATATATAGTGAATCCTAACTCTATGCTTGTTGTTCTTTATAAGAGAATATGAACATAGTGAAAACAGAAATAAATAACAATTTACAATAAGAAATAACATCACCGTCGACATAGACTAGGATCCCATAAATCAGCTTCTATTGATGCTTCAAACTAGTTACAAATTTAAGTCCAATGTTTTAGTTCAGAAATCATCTACACTCCCCAGACTAACTTATCTAATCACAAGCAGAGCTTCAATAGCATGTGAACACTATTTACAGGTAGAAGTATCAAGCTCAAGTATATTTAAAAGTTCAGCAACCAACATTTTCTCATCTTCTACAGAAATATTTATAGAAGGAATGAGGAGGTGGGAGAGGATAAAAGATGTCCCCAGTCAATTAATACAGACTTAATAGCTTCTCGGCCTTTGAGGGGCTTGATGGAGAATTTTACATATGTGTCCTCTGTATTAATTGTTTTACATTTAAAATTTAAGCTTGGTGAGAGCTTTTGTTGACTTTTAGGGCTCTGTTCAGGATGTAATAACTGTGCTGATATTTTTTGCATTAGTTTCATTTGGAAGAATTAAATTTTTGGCTGTGCTGAGGCTAATATCTTCTTTCTGATCAATAAATTTGGCCTCTTTTTGAATGCTTTGAGGCTACAGGTGGCACTGGGGTAGCTGAGAGGAATCAATTGGCCTCTTTTGTGGCGGTGGAGGCTTTTCTGTCTCATAATCCCCTAATTTCCCTTTAATGGTGTTTAATTTAATGGATTAGGCTTTTGATAATCAATCTTAGCCGTAATCCATAAAAATATGGAATTATTCTTCAATCTCCTGTTCTGTTGTGTTTAATCTTCAACACTGGTACTCTTTTGTTTTGACTCAATTCAGTGTGTCTTGTTGATGTGCAGGTTTGCACAAGGCTCATATGGCTTCAATGCCCATGAAGCATTGACGAAATGTGGCATGGAACCCTTTGTAGTAATTTTCCTTTGATAAATTAAAGTCTGGAGGATCGTCACCCTCGGCTTTCATTTCACTTTATTATAATTGGAAAATCCTTTGAAACTTGCAAAATACAAAAAATATTATAAAATCTTGCGTTATTTGGTAAACTACTTCAGAGGTTGTGGGGAAGGAGAGTGGCCGTTGGATGGCAACATCCAATGGTGGAGATCTGTTAGAGGAGGTCAAAAGGAGAACAGAGGGAGATTTTAAGTCAGATCCGTCGATATGCAGAGATTTGACGGTTTGGATTAATCAGGAAAACATAAAGTGGAAAGGCCACTTTATAATGAAATGGGAGGAAATGCAAAGAAAAAGGTTTTAAAACCTTTGTTTAGGAGGAAATATGGTTAAAAATAGAATTGGGAGTTCGGGATGATCGTGGGCCGTCGGATGAGATCGGCCCATAAGATCAACGGTGGAGATCACGTGTTAAAATCCTTAGTAGAGGCGGAGGGCAATGGTGAAAGGCCAGATTAGATCTGAGCTGTTGATCTGCAGAGATCAACGGTGGGAGGAGTGCGCGATGAAACATAATGGGAAATATGGAATGTGGTTTCGGGGATGAAAACCACAGGTTTTGCATAGAGAAAATGCGGGTAGGTAGTTTTGCCTTTTGGAATGCGATATGCATCAGAGGATGACACGTGTCTTTTGAAAACAACATACATCGCATAATTTTTAAGAATTAATCTTCGTGCTTAAAGTTACGCGACTTGGAATGTGGGCCGTTAGATCTAGGACCTCAGATCCAACGGAGGAGAATGAGCGCGATATGGATATGATGCGTGGAGGATAGGAGACAGGGTAGTTTCAATCTGAGTCGTAGGATGAAAAATTTGGACGACGGAGATCAAATCTTGAGAAAGGCGGGACCTGTAGGAGGCAAGCCTATCAGGTTAAATATGAGCCATTGGATGTAGAGGATCGACGGCCAGGATTAAATATGGGGTTTAAATGAAAAATATACAAAGGTGGAGAAAGGGTTAATGAGGGCCGTTGATATGCAGAGATCGATGGTCAGGATTTGGCCTAAAACATTTAGAGCACAGGGTGCATGAATTTAAAACAAAGTTGGGAAATGCGATTTGGACACGTGGATGGTCTAGATGCAATCGAAGGCATGCGATCAGCGAGGGGAGAAACTCGGAAGGTGCCAATGCAATTAACTGCGGATCTTCGATCTGTAGATCAGATTGATGGCAGAGAACTGATCGGGGGTTGACCAATCGGGGGAGGCATTATTTTTAACGCGCTTGCCAAAAACTTGCGATGCGATCATGCACTGATTGTTGATCGACTTTTTAGATCAAAAGTCGATATTGTTTCAATACTTTCACCAGCAGAAACCCCTCAATAATTATAAAGACCAAATATTAACGAAAAAAAAAGGTTTTATGCATCGGGGCAGAATATATACATGAAATGGCTGGCGCCCGACTACGGGGCCCGTGATTTATATGGAAGATAATAGGCCCAGGGCTTATATGATAAATTTCCAATTGCAATCAGAAGGTTGGACTTGGTCTTTCAATCTACCCATTTGATTTTCTCCGATGCGATTAGCGCTTCGGGACCTTTAAGTCTTGGTCCCAGGTGTAAGTTATATGGAGTAAAGTGGAGGGCAGAGTTTATGTAATGGGGCTCAATCGCATCGGAACTTTTGAAGTGGGCTTTTCAATCTATCCATTTTTCATTAAAAACATTGTTTCAGTGGAGATTATACACAAACTTAGGAGAAAGGATTTTTTGAATTTACAAAGGAAAAAGGCAATCGAGAATGGTTTATTCACAATTTTTAGTGCCTGATTACGGGCAAAAGGGTTATATGAGGCGATAATAGGATCGGTGGTTATGTACAAAGGGCTTAATCGCATCGGAGGTTTTGACATGGCCAACAGACTTGTGTGCTCCGATTTTTCCGATGCGATAAGCACCAAAAGGCTTAGCACATGGTTCTAGCACCAAGGCATATGTGGGGAAGTGGTTTAGGGTTTAGCCCAAAGGGGCTTAAACCCTTAGTGAAGAAACTTAGTTTTTATGAAATTTTTAGAGTTTTTTGATGGACTTGGGGGTTTCAGCAGAGTTTAAAAAAAGGAGTTTTAAACTCTGCAAGGTGGATTTTATGAAGGGGGAAATGGAAAAAATGGAAAATAAAGGGAGTTTCATGAGGAAGAAAAAGGGTAAAAATGAAGGTTAGTTTTGGGGTGGAAGGAAGGGAAAAATGGATTTTGCAGCAGTCTTTTCTCTATGGAATCGGCAGAATTTCTGAGTTGGAAAAGGAAACAGTAGTGAAGATTGAAACAAGGGCATGATGTATCCATGAGTCTTCAAGAGATAACATTTTTAGTAATAAAACCTATTTCTTGAAGGCTCCAAAAATGTTTTAGCCACCATTTGATATGATAAATTTTATGGGTGGCTAACACATTCCACAACTTTATCTTGATCGGTAAGGTGCAGAATCCTTATAATTTCAAGTGAAATTCTTGGTATAACATCACTGCTGAGAAAACACAAAGAAATATGTAAAAATGGATTCACAAAGTCACTGAAGGAATACTCCTCTATGAGGCTTTCTTACTATGGAATTCCATTGAATTACATATTGATGCCTTCCTTTTTCATCCAACTTGTATAATTGGAATTTGAATATTTATGCTTGATAAAATAAAAGTAAATAGACAAGAAATGGCTGATGTTTGGAATAACATTCAACATAAAACTTAAGAAACTGATCATGGATAATGTCTGATGGAAACTAACTCTAATTGAAAATAAGTGACGGTTTGTTACCCACATAGAAAACTAACAAAAATCCAAGAATTACTTCATCGGCCCACTGATCAGTAGGATATCCTAATAAAAATGAAACCATAGAAATAATCCGCCTTGAAATTTCTGGAAAAATTGAAGTAGAATAAGGTGTATTAGTTCTAGGAAATTAAAAATTTTCAAGTAGGACTATTTCAAAAATACGAGTTATTTAGGGAAATGTGAGTTTTTGATAAATTTCCATGAGGGAATCGATAGAAAATGGATACATAGGGCCTTGGAAATCAATTCATAGGGCTTGGAATATAGAATCAGGTGTAATAGTTAATAATACTTTATTGTTTTGGGAAATTATAGCCCTATGACTGGGAATATACCTTAGATGGAACCAAGTGAAAAATTATAGGAAAGCATGAGTTTGGGGAAAGACAAATTGAGGTATGAAAGATTCCCAAATACTCAATTCATCGCTGACATTAAGGAATTTATGGTTTTTCCGATTGTGGAGTTCATGGAGGTCGAACTCGCATTGGGTTTCTGATATCTTGTATTGGGTATCGACAAGGGGAATCTAATTTAAATTAATGACAGTGGAAATCGTAGGGATTTATACGACCAACTTGGAATTGCCTTTGAGAGTAGACATTGTAAATAATCAAATTACCAACTTGGTTGGTGAATTACCAGGCTATGGATATCATTGGTGTTATCACACGTAAAATTTGAATTTTTGATTGATAGGGTTACTAGCCTAGGACTCATTTTGTCTCATAAAAATTGGTTCATGAAATTGATGAAAACTCATGAAATAGTCATTATCCTAAGTATAAAATAGCCCATGGGTTATGCCATTGGAGACAAATCCATCAAAATCCACCTTCGATTTACATGCATTGGTTTAAAGTTTGATAGTGGCCACCTATCTGATTTTTTCCCAATTCCACAGTGAATTCTATGCAAAACATGTGATTTTCACTACAAAATCACCTGACAATTTCGTAGCAAATCTCCCAACTTTCTAACTGATTTTATTACAAAATCATGATTTTTTCAAAAGGTTCAGAGATTGATGAGTTTTCACCTTATGAGATGGTAGAGGTCAAGTTTCCATCACATTTTTACCTATTTTAAATAATTATTAAACGTGTGTCATGCATGGTCATCGATTTAACTTTTTCCTTTTTCATAATTTAAACTTCATGCATTCAAGCTTAATCACTTACCTTGTCAATCCTTATTAGCTGCTTCTGCTACCTTTTACATTTTTTCTAAGTATACCTCTAGCTGCTGTCATAAGTTAGGTTCCACCTTGTGTCAATAAGTATCTTACTGTTCAAATTGGTTTCACTACAAGAAAAAAGGACATTGGTGAGGGGTGAAAATGGCCACCATAAGCTCATTGGTGAGGGTCAAAAGAGCCTTCATCACCAAAAATTGAACGCCACTAACTGTGGCATTGCTGAAAGTATAGGTGTTGTGGTGACATTCTAGGTCCGTCACTAATAATGATTTATAGCGACGGATAGTGATTGTCACCATTTCATATGAGAAATGGTGATGGACAATAGTCTCTGTCAACAAAAAACTGAATGTCACCAAAGGTGTCATCGCTAAAAGTATGTGTTGTGGTGACATTCAAGGTCTGTCACGAATATTGATTATAATGATGGATAATGACCGTCACCATTTCATATGAAACAACAATGATTTTTTGTGATAGAATTTTCATAGTTGTCACTATTAGTGCATATATATGGCGACTTTCATTGACCGTCACCATAAACTCATTATTGACATCAAGGACCTTCACAAATAATGACTATAATGACAAAACGTGATCCTCACCATTTCATATCAACAACAAATATTTATGGTGACGAACCTTTAATGGTTGTCACTATTGATGCGTATATATGGTGGCGTTCGTTGACCGCCACCATTTCATATTTTGGTGAGGGTCGAAAAATGTCACCATAAGCTCATTGGTGATGGTCAAAAAATCATCTGTCACCAAAAAATGATCGTCCTCATTCCCTATGAATATCAGGGCACAATGGAATAGAACCACCAACCTCCTTCTTGTAAGGCAGGTTCTCTTCCATTGAGCTAACACCATTTAAAAAATTAGACTTTAAACTAGAAATTTCCCCTAAAGGTGCAAAGATACACTAAAGGAATAGAAAATCTAGGAAGATCAAAAGTTGCTAGAAATAATATGTTCAATATACATATTAAAAAGAAAATCAGAATCACTTTTGATATAATCTAACAAAGCATGTACTAAGTAGGAGAATAATTGGAAAGCACAACTAGAAATTTGAATCACAACATAACAACATAATAGAACATGCAACAGGAAAGGAACAACTCCATAGTTTGAGAAATATGAAAAATTCGTGGGCTTGTTCTTATATATTGATATAGATAATGAAATAGAAATCTAGATTTGTGAAATTCAAGTATCACACAAGAATTTCTTGAACAAATATCAATATGTAAAATAGTATTTTTTTCATTTGGATTTACCTTGCAGAACCTCAGGAAAATTTTTCCATAGAAACAGACAATAAGCATAACAACATGGACCTTAGGAGAAATTGTGCAGGGGATAAAATATGAAGGTAAATCACTAGAGAAGTATTAAAATAAAATGATGAAAATCATATCGAGAAAGAACTGAGAAACCTCTGAAGTAAACCACACATTTATCATCGTGACTAGTACACTTGCAAAAAAATATCAGAATAAATTATGAACTATTCCACCAAAAAAACAGTGAATTTTCCACTAAAATATAGTTTCAAATTAATCACTAGCATGATGCTAACTTATCTGCAAAAATAGGGAAGTTTCAAGACAATGTATAATAGCTTGCATGGAAATCGTGTTGATAAAACCTTCCAAGGAATAAGAACACATCAGTCAACAAGAGTGCCATGAAAGAAGTGGCTCCTAGGAACCTCATTGAAAACAATATGTATCTAAGGTAGTCATCTAGATCAAGGGTCGTCATTAAATAATCAATATGGAAATAGGTGTTGACATTTTTTAATGGAATCCTCTTTGGATTCACTAGTTATGAAGAAAGCGAAAGGTTTCATCAAGAATTCTAACTTACCGGATTTTGGGATTAGAATATGATGACATATTGATGAAACAGATCAAGAAAATGAAACTCTTTCATTCTAAGAAAACCTGTTGCAGGATTAATCAAAAGGAAAAGAATGAGGTACATGTATATATATGTTGACACTGGATGCTATGAAGTCATGCCATGTGGTTGCAGGTAGTATACTTCTATCTTTAGAAGTATGATCAAAATAGAAAGTAGAAACTCTTCTAATGCACAGGCTGCCAAAACGGCATGATATACACTAGATGAAATCGACATAATATGTCCTCATATGGAATATGAGGTGGTTGTACATTATCAAGGAACTGCACAATGAAATTTCCTGTGAATGAAATAAAACAGTGGAGAAAGAAAAAGGAAGATATCATGGGAAGCACAACCATGGAAAGAAGCAATCAACATCCAAGGAAGCCAAGAATACTTGACTAGGAGATCTCTAGGGAAGATATGTGGACTGTAATAAAAGTCTGGAAAAGATAGAGACCCTTGACAATACATATCTTTAGGAGATAAAAAGGTATGTCGACGCCTACAAGAAGGATTTCATGGTGAAAGATCATCACTAAGGTAAATTTTGATTTAAGTATTCATATTTATATTTGAATAATATATGATGAGCTTATTTAGAGCAGCCAAAGGGAACTATATGTCTTCCACAGGTTGATAACCATATTGCAGGATGTAAGATCCTTGGAAGAAGTATGGTTTGAAGGAAAGCAACATGATATGAAGGTAGACCAGATGAAAAATTGATGGATCACTTTCAGACAAAAAATGAAAAGTGATGGGTGATTTGATCCCTAATGAATATATCCCAAAGATGAATAATCCTCAACAACAAAGAAATTCATGACATCAAAGAAAGTATTTCTTCATTAGCAGCTCGGTGTTTTCATCATTGCTCCTACAGGTCCCTAATTAAGAGGGGGCCTGGTAATGAGTTTCTTACCTAGTAGAAACTTGGAAGCAAGTCCCTAGGAGCCTAGACAAGTCCTTGGCTAAGAGGAAGCCTTGAAAAGTCCTTGGATAAGAGGGAGCTAGAGAACATTCCTTGATAGGAATGGGTATGTCCTCCCTAATTAAGAGGGAGAGATAGACGTATCATTCTGTTCTTCACCTGGAAGACAAAATGTGGGATTGGATAATCATATGGCATCTGATACTCTTTTCAGGATGTATTAGGGTATCCAAGGTAAGAGTAGTCATGAAAGGGCCAATATTCTTTGAGGATTAGCTATCCCCAAAAGAATAGTCCTATGAGGTCATACTTGGTGAACACACGGGTGGAGTATGTACCTTGGAGACAATGATGGAGATGTCTATAATCATTGGTCTCGCCAGCATTGTAGTTCATGGTATCGTGAAGAGATGGAGTTGTTACTCAAGGCCTTGCACTATGACAATGCTGGTTAATAAGATGCTATAACAGATGGATTACCAATCAAATTATTCTTATGAGATTATTCAGATTGAGAGTGACCATGTACCATTATGAATACCTTCCTAGTTAAGAACGAGTGTTGGAACGTGTAACTAAGTTTGGTCTTCATAATGAATTGTAATTATGAATTTATGTAATGAAGAAAACAAATATAATAAAATGTATTTTGTAATACTTGCGCGTCATGGGTTTCATGAGCAAGGAGTTTTTTATTATAGGTCAAAGACTTCTTCTTGATGTCTTTTAGGGGTTTGTCATTTTTTCATAAATATATATAATTTAGAGTCATGTATATGAATTGGTGTTGCACTTATAAAGACAATTTATTGATGTAAATGTATGCCTTCAATTTCACCCACAGTGGCTTTGGTGAATCAGGGCACTCTCCGAAGCTAATTTCATGTTTACAAACACCCACTTTTTAATAGTTGGCCTAGGAGGTCCACATTGGTTTTTTATGAATTTTCTATCACCATGGTTTAGCTACTCAGATTTACAATTTCATTCATAATGTCCATGTTGAATCAGGGACCTTTCAAATCTCCTTCCCTATAAGGCTTCAAGAAATCCATCGGATGATAGGTGTATGAACAGTAAATGAAGGTAGGCCCTACCCATTTGGGCTTCAACTTATTGCCATATCTATAACTAATCCTATCTTTTTTTTCAGAAAGCATGTTTTCTAATGTCCCAAATCTCCTTTCATTCTAAAAAATTTTCAGTCTTATAAACATGTTACTTCACCCACTATACGTTGCCATGCAATAAAATATTTCTTTGATTATATGATGACCCTCCCTTTTCTTTATAGTGAAAATGGCTAATGCAACAATTTTTTTGTGGAAATGCAAGGGAAAAGGTTTATCTGTACATAAAATCAGTCCAAAATAGTTTAGGACGTGTAATCATATTATTAGCCCCATAAAAGTTTAGGATTATTTTAGAAAAAAATCCTCTCATATTATTTGGACTTTTCAAATAGAATTTTTTACTTCTTAATATTGATTTTGATGTGATGAGGTTTAGGGTCCATGTTCATAGTCACCCACGTTTTCATAGTTGGCTTAGGAGGTCCACATTGGTTGTTTTTGAATTTTCTATCACCTTAGTCTAACTACTAAGACTCAAAATTTCAATCATTCCGGTCTTGGTGAATCAGGGCACTTTCCAAATCACATTGCCCAACAAGATTCTAGAGAACCACTGGAGGAAGGGGGATTAAAAGTAAAATATCTCGGTGAACACCTGCTTGTCTTTAAAAGAGGGCAGGACCTACTCAATTGGGATTCGACTCATTGCCATATCTATATCTAATTCTATCTATCTTTCAGAATTTCTAATGACCCGAATTTCCTTTCATCCATACTCAAAAATTTACATTTCATAAACATGTCACTTCAACCACTATATGCTATCATACAATAGATGAGTGTCAATAAACTCTTGTTTCATGAAGGGTTTCAGGAGCTTTGAAAAGGGGCACTCAAAGTGCACCATTCATGGCAACCTATGATAGAATCTAGTGAAATGTTGCAGGCATGGTTGTGATTGATCCACTTTTTTTAGGTTTTTAAGGATTTGGGTAAATTTGGAGAGTGCCAAAGTACTTAGGGGTAGAGTTCTGTATGGACAGAACTCCAAATTTGGTGGAACTGTGATTTCCATCAAAATTTTGGCCCAATTTCAATTAGAAATATTGCTGGAAATGGAGGATGTTTTGAGTGCCCCATATCCCATGGTTTTCAGAAAGAGTTGGTTGATCAAGACTTTCCTCCTCCTTAGTGTTGCTGGTTTCTGTTGTTATGTGACAAAAGATAGTTGGATGGAGCTAATTGATTTTGAAACTTGAATGAGAAAGGTGGTGAAGGTGTGGAACCTACATGGTTGAATAGTTTGGGTCTCAGGGAGGCCGAAGGTAATCACAATAAAGAGGAAGGCTACAACAGCATGAAGAAAGGCTCGGTCTTGAGTTTCAACGATGTCCAAAGGATGTTGGAAGTAGGCTGAGAAGAAGAATTTATAAGGCAGCTTGACTCATTTGGGAGACTATCCATCTTTGACATCTAAAAAGACCATCATCTTCATCATCAATGAAAATCTGTGGCACTTTGAGACAAAGGATAGAAGTGTATTGTGATCTGAAGTTAAAAGAAACCAAAACCATGTGGATTGTCTTTGAGGCATTTAAATTTACAAATGATGAACTTAAAGACATGCAAAACAAGTCTTATCTATGACATAAAGGACTGAGAATCTCTATACCTTTGTGCAAAATGAATCAAAAGTCTGTGATCTACTCTATGCTACAGGACCAAAAGACTAAGGTACATAGTCTATAGAAGTGACCAAAATCATCACTATGAATAAAAGCCAAGATTCCGATCAATTCCAAGTTTGAAGCTACACTTAACTAGCAATTGCACCGAGAGGTGCAAGGGAACGCCGAAAGGAGGAGGCGTCAATTATGTTGTGCTATCAATAAGAGAAAAATGGCCATGATAGTTTGTTGAGAAAACATTACTTGAGCTCGCATTAGTGAGGCTCATTGACCTATTTGAGTAGAAGGATACAGAAATGGTTTTCAATCCCTCTCAAACCTGTAGAAATCGAATTGATATTGGTTGCCAGGCAACGTAAGGTAAACAACTCCACTCACAATCACCAGAGTCACCTATGGGAGGTGGTGCTCATGCTTTGTTCAGGTCAGATTCAATAAGGATCCATGTCGAAATATCTGAATTTTGGAGATTCCAATATCAGAATTTTTTCCTGTCAAATGATCAAGGATCTGCACCCAACTGTTTCCTGTCAAGGGATCTGTTTCCATCAAAGGTGGAATCATTTCCATTTGCTGGAAAATGGAATCTTGTACAAACTAGAAAAACAAAAAAGCACCACTCCTGTTCTGGTGCATATTTAAATATTAATAAAACCTCTAGGTAAATGGTTCCACCCATAGTTACTATAATCACTCGTAGGAGGTGGCACTTATGCTCCCTCTTATGCTGACAGATTCATGAAACAAGGATCCTCATCCAATTATTTGAATTTGGTGATTCCAAAATCAGAACCATTTCATTTCAAGGGATTGGGATGGACTCCAGAATCAGGGGTCGACACTCAACCCTTTCATGTGAAGGGATTGTGTTTGATTCCAGAAACAAGGATCTGCACCTGAGTCCTGGCCATTACAACCATGTGATCTAGTTACAGCATATATGTGGAACCATTTCCTTTTGTTGCAAAATGATTCTTGTCCAAAAAAATAAACAAATAACATATCTCCTATTATGGAATGGGTTTCCTTGAGTGTAATATAGGTTTGGAGGGAAGAGAGGAAGGGCACATGAGTTGCCTAAAAACCTTGGAAACTCACTAAAATCCTTTTAAGCATCAGTCTTCAATTGATTTTTCACATTTTAGATTACAGTTAACAAGACCCTATAAGCTGATAACTAAGCAGTAGGCATTGCAGTTAATACTTCAGTGTGTTACAATTTCAAATTAATGCAAACCAAAAGTAATTTCAAAATTTTTATTGACCCATATCCCACCAGCCATACAATATTCTGCAAGACACCGTAGCTTTGTAGGTTATTTCATTTTAGTCTTTAATTTCCCCAAATATCTTCTTCCTTCATCGATAGGATATGAGCATAAACCCATATAACTAGCTCTCCATTGTTTTAGCAAGTTACTAATTAGTCCTGGTATGTAAAAACCCATAATTCAAAATTTGCCTATACCTAAAACCTTTTCAAACTCAAGCTCATGCATGTGCCTGTTTCGATGCATATGGGAATCTTTGCATTCATGCACCTATAATTAAATCCCATATCTGAAGAACTGATACAAAAAAGCTCATGGATATACTTGTATGTATGCATACAGCCATTGTTTTCATTCATCCACCTATAGTTCATTCCCAAACTTGAAGAACTGAGAAAGGAAACTTGCAACTACAGTATAGAAACTTAGAATACAACCTAGATTTTCCTTCACACAATCTATGCTGTGGAAAATGCTACATGCTTTTTGAGATTGAACACTATAAGAGATTTGATG